>JALLBF010000643.1:0-13769 GCA_036939945.1 Thalassiosira sp. AJA248-18
TGGTTAGGTTTGTTGTTGTTGTTGTTGTTGTTTGTTCACATCGGTTCACGACGCAATCATCTCTCGTGGAGTTCGGACGGAACACTACTAATTCCTCCGTGAGCCGAAAACTGGCGGGAATCTGATCCGTGGCCCATTTTGTGTGACCTGGGATGGAAACCACTCCAATACTCCCTTCGACCGTCCTCACACTGTCAGGATAATACCAAGACTGCAAGTCTAGCATTCTATTGCAGTTTAGTCCTGATTGTACCATTCACAGAAAAAATGGTAGTTTTCATGTGGTTGAGTGCAGCGCAGGCGGCAATCAGTGTCTGTGTGATTTTGATATATCTCTCTCTAGAGAGAGCGAGCTCCAAATCACTAGCAGTATAATTTCCCGCCATTTCTTGAAAAGAGCCCGCCCGATAGATCACGGACGGATCACGGACGCCCGCCGATTTTGGCGGGGGCTACCGGAGGGCGCGAAAAACAACTCACACGCGAAAACCCTCATCTAAGGACCTACGTAGGAATAGATAAAAAGGATGAATTCACAGGAATTCAGAAGAATTTGCTGGTACAATATCGGGGCGTTTCTAGCGTTGCATGCATGTGCAACACCACCAAAGGTACCCTGCAAGCTTTCACCTGAAAAACCATGAAAAGAATTTACTGGGTTATCACATAAAAATCAGGGTGCCATATCTGGTGTAAGGTTCCTTCGTTAAAAAATTAAATGAAACCCTGACGCATGTGATGATGATACTGCCAAGGAGGAAATCCTCACTCGTATTCTTCACGTAGGAAGTAATTTTTAGCTTCAACAAGATACCCAGTATTTCTCGAGGGGCTCGTGGCAAAAGACAACCCGGCCGCCGCACCTAAACAATCAACAACAACCACGATCACCATTCACATTCACCATGAACATGAACATGAACACCAACAGAACACCAACGACAATCAAGAACAATGAGTATGAGCATTGCAGCAGGCCACTTTGATTTCACCGGCAGCTTGAACACAACAAACACCAGGACACGGCCTGCCTTTTCACTGACCCTAGACAGAGCCTGCATCTTGCCTCTCCCCTGAACCGTGGTGCATCTACTGGCCGGTAGTTCATGGTGCTATGTCTCGGGGGCAACGAACAAATAATTAGTTGGTGTGGTGGCAACGAACAAAATAACCGCATCGTCTCCCCGCTGCATATAAAAATACAATATAGGCAAAGGGTGGGATTATATCGGGAAAGGCATCGTTAACCAAGCAATAGAGGAAGAATGAATATGGTTAGCCCTACCAAAACAATGAAGCCGCCAACAAAATCCTCCTCCCCCTCCTGCGTCGGCAGCCTGGCACTCAACTCTTTCGAACTCCAACGGGAACAAATCACCTCACGCATAACCCAGCTTGAGACAATTATTGCTAATTCTGCCAGTGGACAGGTCGTTCGGTCCAAGGCACGTGTCGAATTGGCATTGCTAAAGGAACAGCATGATGATCGCAAAAATAATTCGAATACTGCCCAAGTCCGTAAGGATTTGGCATCTGTGAAAGAATCATCCGTAGCATCGAAGTTAAAGCACAAATTGGAGTATGCGGTTATTAAAGCCAAGGAGGATAAGGTTCGGCATGAGTTGGATATCCAACAACAGTTGGTCCAATTGCAAAATAAGGTATTTGAGGAAAGGCAGGATGCCCAACATAGAACGGACGAGGCAAGGAGCCGCGCAAATGAAGCAGCTACTGTGGTAGTTCAGGCTGAATTAGATATTAAAAAGGCGCGTGCAGCATTGCATAATGCATTAAACCATTTGGTTAATTCACAGGCAGTCAAGGGACAAATGAAAAAGAATTTGGAAGGAGCAATGTCAGTGGAAGAACATCATGATAGAGAATTGGATAGATTGATGAAAGAGACGCAGAAGAACGATCGTGTGATTAGGAAGAAGTTGACGATGGCTGGATTGTCCCAGAAAGAGACGGATATTGTTTATGACAATAATGATATTCATCTTGATAAACAAATCACGAATGGGGGGGGAGGGAGGTTGAAGACACTCGGTGATGATGATGCACCTTCTTCATCTTCTGTCGCAAATACTGTTAGTATCTCTGAGGATGAGAAAGAGGATGACAGTGCAAACATTGACTTTGATAATAATGTGGGAGCCAAGATTACAACCGTTGGGCAAATTTTTACTTCGAAACCTTTCACACACGTTGAACTGGATGGGTTATTAGCCAAGCTGAGTCAGCACCGCACAGATCAAGAGGACCATCTGCAGAGTTTACAGGCCGAGGTTGAGCGGTTGAATGATAAATGCACCAAATCTGAATGGGCTGAACTTATAAAGCTACGACAAGAGAAAGCGAATCTGGAGGATAAATTACAAAGTATACAACGCACGCTAGAGTTGGAACAGGCGAGGATATCTACCCTCACTGCAGACAATGAGCATAAAGACGCGAAGATCCATTCGCTCCAAAATGACATCGAAGTGAAACAGACAAAGATGCTTGAGCTTGAAAGCAGTAATTCGAGTCAACAAGAGAAGATACTTTCTCTTGAAAATGACAACCTACATCGACAGAATACGATAAGATTCTTGGATCTACGTTACAACGGCCTCGAGGACAAGGTAGGCGAAAAGATTGAATCCCTTGATGCTGAACTTACAACGCTGCGACAGCAGAAGGCAGAGCAGGAGGATGAGTTACATAGTGTACAACGCACGCTAGAGTTGGAGCAGGCGAGAATATCTGCCCTCATTGAAGACAAAGAGCATCAAGAGGCAAAGATTCATTCGCTCCAAAATGAGATTGAAGTGAAACAGACAAAGGTTCTTGAGCTTGAAAGCAGTAATTCGAGTCAACAAGAGAAGATACTTTCACTTGAAAATGACAACCTACATCGCCAGAATACGATAAGAGTCTTGGATCTTCGTTTCAACGGCCTCGAGGACAAAGTAGGCGAAAAGATTGAATCCCTCGACGCTGAACTTACAACAATGCGGCAGGAGAAGGCAGAGCTCATCCTAGAGTTGGAGCAGGCGAGAATATCTACCGTCTCTGCAAATGATGAGCATCAAGAAGTGAGGCTTCGGTCGCTCGAAGAGGAAATTGAAGTGAAACAGGCAAAGATTCTTGAGCTTGAAAGCAGCAATTCGAGTCAACAAGAGAAGATACTTTCACTTGACAATGACAACCAACAACACAAGAATACGATCAAGATGTTGGATCTACGTTACAATGGTCTCGAGGAGAAGGTAGGCGAAAAGATTGAATCCCTCGACGCTGAACTTTCAAAGCTACGACAACAGAAGGCGGAGCAGGATGTTGAGTCACAAAGTATGCAACGTATGCTAGAGTTGGAGCAGGCGAGGATATCTACCCTCACTGCAGACAATGAATATCAAGAGGCCAGGATCCATTCGCTCGAAAATGATTGTGAAGTGAAACAGACAAAGATGCTTGTGCTTGAACGCAGTAATTTTAGTCAAAGAGAGAAGATACTTTCACTTGAGAATGACATCCTACATCACAAAAATACGATCAAAATTTTGGATCTACGATACAACGGACTCGAGGAGCAAGTAGACGAAACGATTGAATCCATCAACTCACACGTGAAAGACATCAAGAAATCACTACTTTTTTGGCATAAACAAACTTCGGTGATGCACCACGAACTACATTTAGTTCAAGAGAAACGATACTTGGAAGAGTCGAACATGCAACGTTTGGAAAGGAGGGTTCAGTTCGAGGATCTGTCACTGGAGAATACCCAAAATGCTGTGAAGTCACTTGGTGAAATGAAAGTCTTGTTGGAATACCGATTGATGGTAGCGAAGAAGGAGGAAAAAGTGAAGCTAGAAGAAATGATGGTCGATACTGCCCACATGCTCAAGGAAAAGGCACGTGAGGTCAAGGCTATCCAGGCTGTCAGATCTGCGTATGATACCTCCATCTCAGACAAGCGACAGATCCTATTTCTGCACGATGTAATACAACATGCGGAGGATACGGTTAAAGCCCGAAGTGATGCGATGACTTCGAGTATTTGGGCTCCAAGCAATATCTTGCTTGCTTGCATCGAACAAGAATCGAAGGTCCATGCATCTCGCAATGATTTGGCGCACAATCCTCGATTTACGCAGGCGCTAATAGGCAGTGACCCCCGGGATAGATCAAATAGAAGTGATGACGACGATATTGCTGCGTTGCAAAAGAAACTTGCCGAGATTACAGCAGAGAAGGATGAGTATAAGACGCGAGCGAAGTTGCAGGAGTATCAACTAACATGTCGTTCGTGTAGTACTGGTAAGTTTGGTCAACTTTGTGCCCTTTCCCTTGCTCCGACACTTGTTTTCTAACCCTTTTACTTGTTGCTGTCGTCTTAATTTAAGATCTTCGTTACATAGGCAAAACACGCAGAAGTATACAGACAACAGTAGAGGGGCATTTCGAGGAAATATGGGCAATAGTTCAACAGGGGAATGATGGTGCTCCACAGGCTGGAGGCAGTAGTTTTGCAAAATCAGCACTTGCGGCTCACATTGCCATACATTGCGAATACGCGGCGACCAAAGACGATGCGATGCAAGTGTTTGTTCAAAGTATCCGAGTCCAAGTGTATACAAAATTGACACCAAAGAAAAAGTCAGGAGGTATTAAGAAAATTGGTAATCTTTTGGGATTGTAAGTATGAATTTAGTGGCATCATCGTCATTTGTATTCGAAGTATCATTCTCCAAAAGGGAGAATGGAATAGACTGGTTCGGCAAACTTCACTTCACTAACGGTTCAGATGAGACCCAGTGCTCAATATGTCTTGTTATGCAGCAACTGAGCTCGAGCCCTCTTTGCGATGCAGACCAAAGTCGTTGTTTAAAACGGCAGACCCAGGGTCCACATCACAGTGAATTGCGAAGGGCGCCTCAATATTGGCAAACACCAGGTTTCATACGCAAAATGATCAAAATGATCAGGGCTCCGCGGACAGTTCAACTAACCCAACCAAATTATCTTGCAGTATTGCTGCATTGATGAGATTCATTGAGTGGTCAATACGAGTGAGTCCCACATCAGGGGCTGGGAGCTTATTCACAACGTAGGCTGCACAAGAATTGTCCACGGAATGGTAGCCAACGGATGAGTTAGCCCCAGAGACCATATGTTTGGTGACATCGATGGAGTTTTGTTGGGCAGTGCAGAAACGTTTCCAACCTATTTGCATGAAGTTGAGAACTGTGGCAGCTGGTCGAGCAACAGCTGATAGAAGCGATGCAGATGGGTGTTAGTCTGCATAACATGGCGGGGAAGGGAGAGAAAGAGTCAACTATTCCATTCAAGGATGAATCATATCAAGTTTAATGATATGGGCTCATTGTAGTACGGTTGATGATGCATCGCGTCAAGCTGGCATTATTGTTTATAAAACTTATAAATGTATTTATGTTATTTATGGCAACATTTTGAGTTATTGCTGTCCTAAGGTGCTTCACACACCAAGGAAAAATCCGAGAACAAAGCCTAGTGGTAATGCCATTCGCATGGACCGAGAAGACCCTTCGTATTTTATTCTTGGTGAAGACGGGGCTCAGCTGAAACAACATCTTGATCATTATTGAGGCCACGCGTACCCAGTGTGCTGTTCCGTTATCTTTTTGAGGTGACTTCTTGTACGGACGATGTATTTCCCTCTGTACTTATTTCATCTCACATCATAACACCATTACCGCGGCGAAAATTATCTGCTTGGATAGAATAATTCAAATCAGATGTTAAGTAATTCTCTAGAAGTTTACCTACAAACCATGTCAAAGTCAGATACTAATATCTTCAAACTCATCGTCGTCAAATCCAACAGAAGTCTCTTCAGGGACTCGTTGCAGTGTTGCCGAGTTAGAGAGTGCCACCGAGGCAACAAACCTGCACCAACCTTCTTTCTCTTCGATAGGAATAGCTTGAAGGTCTTTCTCGTGGTCCTCGGCAGACGACGAGACTGAGATCTCGATCGTGCTAGGAACGCCCGTAGACCCGCTGTTCCATGCATCATTGTTTGGACTTCTTTTCTCTCTCTTGTCCGCATAACCAATGCAAAGGCAGGTCAGCAGGGATCCTATTGCCACAGCCAAGCCACAAACGGACATGGCAACGAAGATCGTACCAAACAAGCTTCTGTCATTGTCTGTTGTTCCCATGTCTGATTTCTTGCTGAGCTTGTCAACTGAATTCAATGTCATTGGGCCTTTTCCTATGTAATTCAAATGAAACGTGCTTTGGCTTTGCTGCTCAAGAGCAATGAATGCAAGCCTAACGGCCGTGTAAGCCTTCGTCACAATGCCGTCATCTTCTGCCTCATCACCGCCTCGAATAATCATGGTCAACTTGCCCTCAACGAGGTGACAGCTTTGCGCATTAGAATTGTGGCACGCGTCTGAAGGTTGAGCGGTCGCGAGATGAGCAGACGAGATAGATACTACATGTCCTTGTTGCGATCCTACCCTCAACGAGCGTCTAATTTCTTCGTTTTCTTCGTTGCTGCAAGTAAGAACGGAGTGGGAGAGGGCAGTAAGCAACAACTCATCGATAGTATCATGCGGGGTTTCGGTTTGGTAATAATATGGAATCTCGATGGATCGATAGGCTTTTGAGTCTGCGACTGAGTTGCATTCAACAACGCCATCAGAGAAACTGATGGCGTTGTCTTCGGCGCGTACAGTAGGGGTGAAGGAAAAGATTTGACTCGTTCGTGAGAGTGGTGTAGGTGAGACGTTCGAAGGGAAAACCGGCAACTCTGAAGATTTGGGTCCATTCGTCGAAGACCGATGGATATCTTGTAGCGTGGGTGTCATCTTAGAAAGAACATCGGCTGTGTTTAGTGTTGACGCAGCGGTAGCGCTTGGCGAGGCAAGCAATACTAATACTAGCAGGAGAGTATTCATTTCGTCGAAGACTTTTTTCGTTTTGAGGAGAATTGGTGAGGATTGGTGACTCCTGAATTATTCTGCTGGGGATGTATTATGGAGGATACAACGGCGGCTAGCAAGGCTCGAGCAGACAACAACCCTCGCGCTGCAAACGCGAATGAAAAAAACGGCTGCAGGCGGGGCTGAGCAAGCAAGAGCTCATCTCTGTGTAGGTCACTAAGAATAAAGAAGGACCCACCACCTCCAGCTGCAACGCGAATGAAAAAAAGGGCAGGTACTTACCTGTCACACAGTAACGGCTGACATACTATTCCCAGGTAGGTTTCTACTGTCTGTGCAGTTTTGATCGACAAGCAATTCATTTCACACGGCCGCCCTGACTCGGCGGGGTGTGTCATAAAATTTCCATCGCATCGTTCGCAACAACCTCTCACAAACAAAGCAAGCAAACACTTCGAACACTCATCAACGACCATGATGAGGCTCCTATCCACCATTCTCACAACCTCCTTCGTTCTGTGCCACGGGCGCCCATTCTTCGCAAAGTCACATAAGGCCTATCGTTTCTTTCGCGGTAAGACGTCCAAGACGAGCCTATGGAGCGAGCCGTCATCGGGTGCGCCGTCGGCGCTCTCGACGAAGTCGTCCAAGGCAACACCTTCATCGGGGTCGTTGAGTAGCACACTAGTGCCTAGGTGGATGCCCAGCGCGAGTTCTCCGTCGGCACCTCCAATTGACCCTTCTTCGGCGTTAAGCGATTTGTCGCGCTCGACGAAGTCGTCAAAGACGGCACCCTCATCGTGGTCGTTGAGCGCAAATTCGAAGTCGTTGAAGAGCATTTCAGTCAACAGCAGTGCAAAGTCTGCGAAGACAGCGTCATCCAAAACGTCCTACGGCCCATCTCTCTGGACGGCAAAGTCCTCCAAGTCCTCCAAGTCAACATCCAACGGATCAAGCTCTTCCAAGAGCACAGCTTCGTCTAGCCAGCCTTCTGGCTTTGCTTCCTCGCTGCCAAGCAGCCAGCCTTTTCAGCGCCCATCGACGAGCAAGAGACCGTCCGGCCAGCCAAGTTCGCAGCCAAGCAGTCAGCCATCTCAGCGTCCATCTACGAGCAAGAGTCCATCTCGTCAGCCAAATTCACAGCCAAGCAGTCAGCCATCATCGCAACCAAGTAGTCAGCCATCATCGCAGCCAAGCAGTCATCCTTCACCGGAGCCATCCTCGCAGACAAGCAGCCAGCCTCCTCAGCGCCCGTCGACGAGCAAGAGGCCGTCCGGCCAGCCAAGTTCACAACCCAGCAGTAAGCCTTCTCAGCGTCCGTCTACGAGCAAGAGTCCATCTCGTCAGCCAAATTCACAGCCCTCGTCCCAGCCCTCGTCCCAGCCCTCGTCGCAGCCATCCTCGCTGCCAGAAACGCCCGGTCGCCCCCGTCCACAGCCATCCAGCCAGCCCGAGCCAAGTGCGTCGAAGCAGCCATCGAAACAGCCCACCATCGTCGTTCTCAGCAATCGCCCAAGCTTGCACCCGTCTAAATCATCATCGCCCAGCTCAATGGCCAGCAACCTGCCTTCGGTATCCAGCAAGCCATCGTTGTCACCTACCGATGTTCCAACGACGTCAAATCAGCCAACACCAATCCCATCGATTTCTCCATCTGCCAGTACCCGCCTGAGCAGCCAGCCAAGCCCGCGTCCTTCCATCTCCGCAGCGCCGAGTGTGATGCCCAGCAACCTGCCTTCGGTGTCACCTACCGATTTTCCAACGACGTCGAATCAGCCAACACCAATCCCTTCGAATTCTCCTTCTGCCAGTACCAGCCCGAGTAGCCAGCCAAACCTTCGATGTCCAGCAAGCCATCGTTGTCACCTACCGATGTTCCATCGGCGTCAAAGCAGCCTACACCAATCCCTTCGAATTCTCCTTCTGCCAGTACCAGCCCGAGTAGCCAGCCAAGCCCGCATCCTTTCATCTCCTCAGCGCCGAGTTTGATGCCCAGCAACCTGCCTTCGATGTCCAGCAAGCCATCGTTGTCACCTACCGATGTTCCATCGGCGTCAATACAGCCAACACCAACCCCTTCGGATTCTCCTTCTGCCAGTACCCGGCCCAGCAGCCAGCCAAGCCCGCGTCCTTCCATTTCCTCAGCGCCGAGTATGGTGCCCAGCACCCTGCCTTCGATGTCAAGCAAGCCATCGTTGTCACCCACCGGCGTGCCTCTGATGACTTCCATGCCTTCCCTAACTGAAACAGACTTTCCGACTTCGACAAGTGCGGATGGGCCAGCAGCATCAAACCATTCTTCGTCTCCGACGCCACGAAAGACGACATCTCCTCCCTTCTTGCCAGCAAAGCCCAAGCCCACAGCAAAACCCACCGATAGACCTTCATTGGTGTTCCCGTAAGTTTCCATGTCCACAAGTTGCTTGCTTGCTCCCTTGCTTTCCCCTTCTTTACACTTACCCCTCGAGATCTTCTTTTGACCTTCTTCCTTCTTTCGCCCCTTGCGTTGCAGCACTTTCTACCCGACCCTCTCGCCTACACTGAGCCCCGCAACAACAGACTCAGATGCGGTAAGTGCTTAGATTATATCATAACTACTATCTGTGCTTCGACCCTCTCCCGTGTTTCAATCACATGTGACCCATGCTTAATCTATTCTTACCTACCACATTTAGAAACATACAAAACCAGGCTGTGGGAATGGAGCATTACATGGGAAATATGACGACCCGGGCAATTCAAAAGGCATTGGCTGTGGGGTCGGCGGGGACAAGCCTGGTGTTAGCGGGGACAAGCCGTCCACCTGAGAGAGCCCTGATGCTTACTTAGTCGCGCCTGATGCTAGTACCATCCGTATTTGATTTCAAGTAAAAGATAATGGTCGATCCTGAATAATTCATTGCAGTAGTACAAAATAATCGTCCATATCCTCTTCGAAGTAAAAAAACACTCACCTCTCTCTCTAGAGGTATTACCTACTAGATAGAAACGGCTGATCCTGAGCAACGGATCCTGCCACTAGAGTTCTACAGGTGTCCGCAGGAATGGTATATTTTAATTCCATTTTGTTTTTCTTTATTGTACCTGGAAGAAGTTGATAATTGTGGCACAGCTGGTACAATATTCAAGATGCAATCATTTGTGAGTGCAACACCACACATTCATACAGTTACCAGTCATTGTCTTCATCGGTATCAATGGTGGAACTGGTCTTCTCTTAGAATGGGCAATCGTGCGAAGATAAAACCTACTTGCAGCCTTGAACAAATAAAACAAAAGAGGGTCTTCTCAGTCCATATGGTGGATGGCATTGCAACTTGTCTCGGTCAGATTTCCCCCTAAACTAATTCGTAGTTGAATCGGTGGCGTTGATTGATGTAGGGCAAGTAGCCAGCCCAATTTTACAACATAAGGACCCCTTCTATGCTCATTGATCCACCGAAAAGATAAGATTTGTATCTAGTTGACATCGTGTTGTAAACAGGGCCATTAGTGATACCAACAAATGTTGCCATCCACAGTTCCCAGGAGGGTCTTTCGTAATTAGGTGGAACTCTAATAGAAGCTTATTCTGATCACTCGCCAGCTCCATGCCTTTTCATACAACCATTTTGCCAACCTGCTACCTTGTGAAGCATTCCTTCAAGAATGCTTTTCCTGACTACCGCTTTCCGACAGTCAGTGATTGCAACAATAATTCTGTCATCAGAGAGATGGAAAGCTTCCTTCGAAGAGCCCCATGGATAATGATTGAGGTATTCAACTTGGTACTTCAGGGTATCGTAGAGAGATGTAATATTCTTCCCGCGTCGACCATTGACCTACTTGGACGAATGCGACCAACTTCCGGGAACGACAAAATAAAAAAAAGGCATGAGACATATCTTTCGCCGCGCTGCTTCACAAAAGTATGTCATTCGGATTGCTTAGACAGTCCTGATACCAATCGACTGGGCCACCCAACGGCGGCGACGAGAATGGAGGACTTTTTGCCATTCCTTCGTGTGGGTTGCTGGTTATGGATTTGATCCTTTGAAAGGCACATTAACGTCCCATCACCGCTTCTTCAAGCATTGGCTTTGGAAATACCACGCACATCACCATACGAACCCCTCCATTCTTTTCCGTCAAATTCTTTAGACATCTTTTCGATTTAGAGGTCTTTCTCACTCAGGCATGCAATGCATTTCTAACCCGAATGCTGGGATTGGCATAAATTGCTTTGTGCAGTTGACACCTCTATTCTGCCTGGTCGTCATCCATACATCATCAGCGAATTCGGCACAAAGCCATAGCTTTTACATGTGTATGATGACGCCATTTAGGATTCCTACTTTAACATGGAGGCCAACAACATTTCGAGGCCAACTGTTCACAAAAGATAAGTGGATCCTATTAAGATGTTCTTTCACTAATTTATTTCCAGATTATGTACACGAGCCTAGATGCACGAAAAAAAGGTATTTGATTCGTTGGTTCTTTCGAAGAAAAGACTTTTACGGGCCGCCATCCATGATTTTATTCATGCGAATCAATTCTTCCACAGAAATAGAATTATTCCCTCTGATGCTTGACATGTTTGAGTTGTTCCAACTGGGGTCACAATTCATGCCAGATGACGCAGGCATAACATTATTGCCAAGTCCTTGCACGGAAGTAGCGGGAGCAGCAACCATGGTACTAAAGGGTCGACCATTATTGGTTGGAGCTTGGCTTCTGAGGGCTGCATGATTTTCAGTTACTGCTGCCGTCTGCATTTGCACGAGGCCTAGACCACCTGAAACAAAAGGAGTCTTTCCCACAGCAGTTTTCCTTTGAAGTTTCGACACTTCGGTGGCAAGCATCTTCTCCAACAAGGAGCCCTCAAGCTGCAAAGTGTTCATTTCTTCACTTAGTCTCTGTTGCCGCTGTTGGATTGATGACTTCTGGGCAAGAATGAGTTGTATCATGCCGGTAGTTGGAGCTAAGGAGGCAGCTGATTGCTTGTTTTGAAGCAGCAATTGAAACACTTGGTCATCATTGGCCGAAGTCGTGGTTTCGAGGTGTGTGTTGAGGATGGGGTTCTTCACCGTCACACCTCCACAAATGGATCGCTCCATTGCAGGCACCATAGTGTTCATGTTTCCGTTTCCGGAAGCATGAGTTGTGAGCATCTGATGCAGCTGACCGAGGTCCATCACTTGCGAGTCTGTATTCGACTGAGCCACTAAAGGGGCAGCAGTTACCTTGGGGGAAGAGACGGGCAGCAAGCCCCTACACATAGACAAGCGTTGATCCTCGTAGAAACGGTCCATTTCATTCTTGTAGCGTTCATTGTCGATCTTTGCCAATTTCTTGTATTCGACACGTGCACCATCCTCGATGTTACTCCAGCGCTCGCCGATAATGCGACCAATGTCTTCGAAACTTGGCCGTGCTTCCCCATTGCTCGATGCTTCTGACAAAATGTTAGCCCGCTCAGCCCTGAAGAAGAAGTTGTCTAAGCGGATCGATGCAAATGGTGGGCTACAAAAACGAGTGATTCCAATAAAAACGAATGAAGATAGAGGATAGACAGAAATTAAATATTCAACGACTTACAAGCAGACATGGGCCTCTTTGGCTTAGATAGTACATCATTGTTCTTGGCCTTCTTCGACTTTCTTGTCTTGCTTGTGCCAGCCATCTTCCTTTGGTGCGATTCTCAATGTGCTGAGATGATATCCATGATAGGAAAGATGCACCTCGTCAATTATCAATGATGACAACTCTTCACTCTAATTTTATAGTCGGCCTCCCAATCATGCGATTATGCGATTCAACAGTTTATTATGAATAGTGGAAGAATTTTGATCGTTCGACGCGGCATGGCGAATACTGAGATTCGTACCTAAATCTACTAGGTACTGTTGCCCCGGTTTATTATTTTTTGTAGGTAGACCAGCTCTCACCTCTCGAGTCTCGAGACCAGACAACGAACGCACATCCCATTCCCATATTCTATGCAACTTTGTATCTCCGGGATTGGTATGCATAAATTCATGCATATCTACATACCATACATACCTGCCATCCTTCTTGACCCTTCCCGTATTATTGTATGTACGATAGGATCTACAGTGTGACAAGGATATTTGGGGTGGGATCTGGTATGCATAAAATTATGCATAAGTATAATTTGTATGTGTCCCTACCTGTCCCTACACACATTCACATCTACCAAAAACCGGCCCGAGTACTTCATTTCATACCGAATACGATGACGCGCGATACACCTGGATACACCAACGAACAAACACGGATGTAGGTATAACTGGACTTTCGAGATCCAGAGACACATCATTCCTTCCATGATTTCAGACGCCGAAAGTCTACAAGTGATGAGATGATGTGATGATGATGATGATGATATGACATTATTATATTGAGGTCTTGTGTCACAAAGACAAACACTACTCCAGAACGGGTTTGAACATTCGCTGCAAACATATCCGCAGTCAAGTTTGTATGTGTCTCTACTTTAAGCACTAATGCCGGTGTGACACTACTACCTTGGGTGACACAACATTACATAACCCCATTGATCCTTCATTGGTCCATCGGTACCTAGGTAGAGGTCTGTAGAGGTGCAGAGTGCAGAGTTCGTAATAGCTTGAAAACTCCTCAGATTCTTTGCCTTTGAAGAGTAGATACATAATATGAGTGGGCCATAAAAACTTGCCCAGATGAAGATAATAAGTTTCACAGATGAACTGGGCCTAAAATACCAAAGTGAGGAGCTTGATTCGCAGAAGAGTCCAAATTGAATAAGTAAAGGGATTGATTGATTCATCGCTACTATTTTAAGTTTTGCGCTCACTAGACAAGTAG
>JALLBF010000659.1:0-14640 GCA_036939945.1 Thalassiosira sp. AJA248-18
ACTCAACACACAACAAACAGGTTCCACAACTCACTAATCCTCACACTAAGTACCATCCTCATCCTAGGCGGATTCGTCTTCACCATTGCCGTACCCAATGCCTTCCACTTCCTAAGGAATGCTGCACTCGGATATGATTATCCTGCCAATGTCCCATCTACCATTCATGGTGATAATAATGGCATCACCACCAAGGAAATTATCATGGATGGACACTTTCTGTCACTCTCATGGTTGGTCTGTTGTGCAGTCACTGCTGCCGTACTCGTGTATCGTGATCCGAGTGTCCTTCGTCTTGTTAACGGATACACTGCCCTCCAAGACTCTGCAGCCGATGATGATGATGCCAAAACGAACGATGATGAAACCCTCAAGCCAAACACAAACACCACCCCCAAACCAATGTACGCATCCCCCACCCCCGTTAACCCCGAGGCATACAACATGTTCGACCCAGCCGACCTACCCCCCCGTCTTTCCGAATATGCCAACATGGTCTATTCGGCATGTGAAGACCTTGGGAACTTTTTCGGTTTCCAAGATGCCTCCGTTAGGAATCAAGCCGAACATTTATTGATATTATTGAGTAATAATCGACGATATATGAATAGTCATATATTACCACCGGCATTACAGCCTCCGAGTCCGATACATGCATTGCATGCAAAGGTGTTTTCGAATTATATGAAATGGTGTCGGTATCAGGGTGTTCCACCGCATTTTAGCAAGACATCCGCTTCGGGTGTTGGGGTTGGGGCGAGTGCTGCGGGGATGGCGGCACCACCCAGTGTTGCATCCCGTGTTGTCGATTTGGTATTATTCTTTTGTGTTTGGGGTGAAGGATGTAATATTCGTCATATGCCGGAATGTTTGTGGTTTTTGTATCATAAGATGATGGAAGAGTATAGTTTGAGTATGATGAATGATCATGCTGCTGCTGCTGGAGGAGTTATGGTTGTGGGGGGTGTGGGGCAGGTGCCGGCGCATCAGCCTAGGAGTTTGTATGCGGGGCATTTTTTGGATTATGTGGTTACCCCCATTTTCAAGATTGTTAGTACGGTGAGTGTATGAATGTGTTTGTGTATGTATGTGTATGTTTGAGTAATGATGTTGTGTACAAGTGCCTCGTCTCACCTCTACCTCCCTCCCAAACACCACCCATCCCCATTTATTGTTGCCCAGAACATGAAATCCAACACCGATCACGTCAACAAACGCAACTACGACGATTTCAACGAGTTCTTCTGGTCTCGCGATTGCCTCCAATACAGCTACTCCGCCAACGATCCCAATGACGACATTGAAGATCCCAACAACATCATCAACAACCACCGCATGACGGCTCCCCTGCCCGGTGAATCCCAAAAACCCATCACCGAGGGGATGAAGGCTGCTCCCAAAACCTTCCTCGAGAAACGTTCCTGGCTACGTGGCATCATGGCCATGAGTCGGATCATCGAATGGCATCTTGTCACCTTTTACCTACTCTCCGTCTTGGCATTCTCTCATGATCTAGTCTGGGGATGGGTGTACACCCTCCAAGTTGCCAGTGGCGTCTTTTGGCTATTCAACTTGCTTGCCATTACCTGGGGACTGTTGGAGGTATGGGCGAGTTATCCCGGTATTCATCTTAGTGGGACGGCCATTTTTGGTAGCGTCTTTGTCCTCGTGGCACGGTTCTTGATTCTCGTCTATCAGACATTGTACTTGATGTGGACGTTCGGCCCAAGCAAGGGAAGCTACCTTGGCATCGAGGCCGATTCCACGTTTTGGTGGTGGCAGTATGTTTGGCTTTCGCTCCTTTGCATGGCGCCCTACATCCTCGAGACGTTGACGAATCTCTTCCCCGTGATTACTACCAAGCTTTGCACAAGTCGTAACGATTACATCCAGACGTTCTTGAACATCCTCTATCCCATCAGTCGCCTCTACACCGCGAAGGAGATGCATGAATCGTTCAATCATACCGCCGTTTACGTCTTCTTTTGGGCGACTTTGATTGCGTGGAAGCTTTACTTTTCGTATGTCTTTGAAGTGTACTCGATGGTCCTACCCACCATTCAGCTCACGGATGATTATGCCAACTTTCCCGAGCAGAGCTTTCTCAAGATGAGTCTTCTCCTGATTCTCCGTTGGTTGCCCCAATTCATCGTGTACTGTATCGACATGAGCATCTGGTACGCCGTCTGGCAAGCCTTTGCGGGAACCTCTGTTGGATTCTCCGACCACCTTGGGGACATTCGCAGCATGAAAGATATCCGTAACAGCTTTGGACGTGCCCCCGAGCACTTTTGCACCAAGATGCTTTCCCCCGATGCCGGGTCGCGTCGTGGATCGTCGGCAAGTTTCCTCAGCGCGAGCGAGATTAACCCTACGGAAAGTCTTGATAGCAAGCGTCAGAGTTTGATGAACCCCAACAGCAAGGAGGGCCAATCCTTGTTGGGCAGTGATCCTCACAAGCTTCAGGGTTATGTCAATCGTCTGTTGGATGTGCGTATTCAAAAGTGGGTCATGTTCAGTACCGTGTGGAATGAAGTCATTGATCACTTCCGTGAAGAAGATTTGATTTCGAACCGCGAACGAGACTACATGAAGTTCAGCCGCTTCGATGGGTTCAGTCAAGCCATTTACCTCCCCGTGTTCCAAACGGCAGGAGTTGTCGAAGAAGCATTGGCCTTGTTGGAGCGTCCCATGGATGATTATGTTTTCACCAGCGACAATGATCTGTTCAAGCCCATTCTGCACCATGTGACCATGAGGACTGCAGTCTCGGAGGTTTGGGAACTTGGGAACTACATCTTGCTCAAGTTGTTAGGCCCTGTTCACAACGATGATGCTGTTTACATGATGAACTATGTACTCAAGTGGGTCGAAAGCGGCACCGTCACTGATCACATGAAAATTACCAAGATTCGCGGTGTCGTCAAATGCCTCATCCAGCTTGTGGATGTCCTTGGAAAGGGTATTGGCCGTCGCAAGCCCTCCTCCCAGCGCCGTTCCACTGGCAAGACCAAGAAGAGGCAGGAACCCGCTACTGGCCCTCCCGCAAGGGGCATCCGCAGGGCCATCAGTGCTAGCTCCCTCACGAGTGCCATCAACACCCAAGGTCCCGTCATCGAGCAGAGTAGTCGATCCAAGGTGGCTGAGAATGTGGTCATCGTTGATGCTCTTCGTGATCACACTCGTGACAAGTTCCGAGCCTTGATCAATTCGTTAAAGGGAATGATGAACAGTGCTGATCCCGAGAGCAAGGAAGTCATGGATCGATTGACTTTCGCTCTTAGTATGGAAAATGGCTTCTTCTGGGATGATGCCTACGCCTCTGATGCATTGGATGATATGGCGCGCAGCGACATCTTCAAGTCGGTGTTGACCAAGCTGCAGGGTCTTGTCGCTTGCCATCCCGATGAAGTGGAACCCAAGTCGAAGGAGGCCCGTCGTCGCCTTACCTTCTTTGTCAATTCCCTCTTCATGGATATGCCAAATGCACCCTCGATCCACGACATGTTCTCGTGGAATGTGCTGACTCCATACTACAAGGAGACTGTCACGCTCAGCAAGGGCGAGTTGGAGACACGAAGTGACGCCCTTGGAGTTTCGACCATGCTCTACTTACAGACTTTATTCAAGGCTGATTGGGTCAACTTCTTGGAACGCTTGGGGTTGCAAGACGAGGATAAGGTTTGGTCCAAGAAGTATACGTCTGAGACGAGGCAATGGGCCAGTATCCGTGCCCAGACCTTGAACAGGACGATCACCGGAATGATGTACTTCGAGAAAGCTCTCCGTTTGCTTGCCAATCTTGAACGCCTCGATGATGATACGACCAATGATTTGATGGGTGAGAAGTTTGGCTATATTGTGGCATGCCAGGTTTATGGTCAAATGAAGAAGGATCAAGATTCCAAGGCTGATGATATTGACGCCCTGATGCACCGCTACCCACACATGCGTGTTGCCTACATCGATTCTGTTCGCCACAACCGTTCTGGCGAAATGGCCTTTTACTCATGTCTTGTGAAGAGTAACGGCAGTGGAAAGATTCAAGAGTTGTACCGCGTCCGTCTGCCCGGTAACCCCATCCTTGGAGAAGGCAAGCCCGAGAATCAAAACCACGCTATGATTTTCACTCGTGGAGAGTTTGTTCAGACCATTGACATGAACCAGGAAGGTTACTTTGAAGAAGCACTCAAGATGCGCAATGCCCTGCAGGAATTTGCCAAGAGAGACGGTCCCATGCCCACTACAATCCTAGGATTACGCGAGCACATCTTCACTGGAAGTGTGAGCTCCCTGGCCAACTACATGGCCCTGCAAGAAACTTCGTTCGTTACACTTGGGCAGCGCGTTCTTACCAAGCCATTGTGCATCCGTCTCCATTATGGTCACCCTGATGTTTTTGACAAGCTGTTTTTCATCACTCGTGGGGGTATCAGCAAGAGCTCCAAGGGCATCAATCTCTCTGAGGATATCTTTGCCGGTTACAACAATGCCATTCGTGGAGGTCAAGTGGCCTTCAAAGAATACATGCAAGTGGGCAAGGGTCGTGATGTCGGCATGAGCCAAATCTACCAGTTCGAAGCCAAGCTTAGTCAGGGAGCCGGCGAACAGAGTCTTTCTCGTGATGTCTACAGACTTGCCCACCGTCTTGACTTCTCTCGTCTGCTTTCCTACTACTTTGGTGGAATTGGCCACTACTTCTCCAACGTTCTTACTGTCATCACTGTGTATGTGGTTGTCTACCTCATGGCCATCTTGGCTCTCTATGACCTTGAGAAGATTGGGGACCGCCTCATCACACCGATGGGAACGATTCAAATGCTTCTTGGAGGTCTTGGTCTGCTTCAGACCATTCCATTATTTTCTACACTTGGAGTTGAACGTGGCTGGTGGGCGAGTTTACAAGAACTGATCCAAGTCTTTGCAACTGGGGGCCCACTTCACTTCATGTTCCACATCCAGACCAAGGCGAACTACATGACTCAGACCATCCTCGTTGGTGGGGCGAAGTACCGTCCTACAGGCCGTGGATTCGTCACCCAGCACGCACCCATGGACGATCTGTACAGATTCTTTGCATCGAGTCATCTGTACCTTGGAGTGGAAATGGGAGCTGGATTGATCATCATGGGCGTCTACTCTGAGGCCGAGCAGTACTTCGGCCGCACATGGTCCCTTTGGCTTGCTTCACTTTCCTTCATTGCAAGTCCATTCTGGTTCAACCCTCTCACCTTTGATTGGAATATGGTCACTGCAGATTACGTAAAGTATATTTCATGGATGCGAGCAAAGTCAGGAGGAGCGTCACGTAGTTGGTCGATTTGGTGGAACGAGGAATTTAGCTTCTACAGCAAGATGCCGTTCAGTTCCAAATTCTGGTTTCTCATCAAGGCTGTGTTGTATCTCACTCTTGGCGATGGTATTGCCCGATCTGATTTGCTGAAGGCTGACACCACTCTGAACCAGCCCACGATTGGTGTGCCAGTCGTGGTTGCCTCCGTTATCATCCTCTTTGCCCTGTGGTGGTTGCTATCCAGGGTTGAGCACATGATGCCTTACCCTGTCAGGCGCACCATTGGAATTTTAATTGGTATTGGCTTGATGGTTAGCTGCACCACCGTCTTCATCGAGGACAGCAATTTTGTTCGCTACGGACTTGCTGCCTACTATGTCATTGGTGCGCTGTGCCAAACTGGAATTCTGTTTGGATTCAAATTTGTCAAGCACTTCTACTTCGTTCATGATTTGGTTTGTGGGCACATCATTTTCATCCCACTCTTCATTCTCGCCGTTCTACAAATTCCTCACCACATTCAGACGTGGTTGCTCTATCATAATGCCTTGTCTTCTGATGTCGTTGTGAGCAACATCCTCCGATATGCACGAAAGAGTCAGGAGTCTGGTGGCACAACTGCCCCCAATGAGGATTTGGTGGAGCAGATTTCGGAATTGCGCAAGCTTGTTCAGAAGCAAGAGCAACAGATTGAGAACCTCGGCAGTGGCAATGTCAAGTTAACGCCTAGTTTGAAACAGAACCCCAGCACTGATGCAATTGCCAGCCTCATCAAGGCTCCTTCCCGTGATCAGATGAACATACAGACGTCACTGGGTGGCTATGCTCGGCCAGGGGCAGGAATGGGCGGCCGAACTCTCAGCGCATCAACTTTGGATGGTAAGTTTGAATGTGCCCCATTATTTGTTGCACTGTGCTTACCTGTATTTATCTGACATCCACTATTTCCGTCGCATTGTCAATTTTTTATAGTCTGGGGTGAGATGGCATTAGGCGATGCAGCCGCGACTGAAGGCGGGTACCAAACTGCACCTAGCCTGCCTGGCGGTAGGCCCGCCTCAGCCAGGACAAGTGATTTCTCGTTCACACAACCGGATGTCATGCCACCGAGATAAGCATAATGTGATCAGTACTTTGGGGGTGTAACTGATTTGGGGCTACTATTATGGGGAATCCTTCGTGTTTAGGAATTTGTGTTCGTGGGGACTTGCACTATCTGGCTTTGTCTCCTTATTTTGTTGTTATTGCTGCCACCTATCCGCAAAGCTAATATCTAATTGGGCCGATAGATGTTGCTAAGCTTAAGAATCAGTATTTTACCACTCGTGAGTGATTCCCTCCATTAAAGAAGTCACTCCTACTTGCTCTCATTTACAACGAGTTTTGTAAAGCTTGAAGAAAACGGCACTGCCTATGTCACAAACTGAACACTAAGTACGAGGCAGGTACGAACTGCCGTGGTACTACTGTCTTGTGACTTGCTTTCAGCTTGCATTGCATTTGCTACGGATCATGCACTCACGATCCTCACTGATTCCGAAATTACCTATCTACCCTAAACTGATGTCATTAGTCTTACCATAGCCTCTGGAAGAATCTCAACGAAGTTCCTGGGGAAGAATCCAAGGCATTTTCGTCGGAGGAACAGAACGCACGTTACTTCATTCACGTGATGAGACCTCTTTCTGCATCGACCCATGATCATGGCGATATTGCCCATTACATTGCAAGAAAGTGTACCGTGCAACTGTCCAACAGGTTCGTGAGTTTGCTGGCAGAGGCACGAAGCATTGGTAGAGGCACGAAGCGTTGTCGAAAAAGTCATTTGGGAGACTACCCGGGATGGCTATAGATCTTGTGAGCATCCAGTGATCTTGTGAGCATCCAGTGATCTTGTGAGCATCCAGTGATCAAGTGAGTAGAATGTGCTTATAAGCAGAGTGCACCATATCAGCAAATACTCTCATGAATTCATTATCCAAATTACATCTAAAGAATACTAGAATTAATAGATTAAATTGGAGTAAATTGATATAATATGTTGAAGCTTGTGTCTAGTTTGATGCTCTGCCTTATTGATTTTTGTCTAAGACACACGAGTGGCGTGTCCCCAAATGTAACGAATCCCTCATGTTGTCTCTATCTATTACTGAACCGCCTGTTCAATCTTCGCCTTCGCCAGACATGTCTCCCAATCCCCATGCTTGGAACACACACTCACACGAGGTTCCACAACATTATTATCGTCATAATTCACAACATCAAACTTGCCATCCATGCCAGGAGAGCTGCAATGCGGATAAGTAATACCATCGTCAAAGAAAATACCCGAAATAAAATCTCCTCCCGCCCCACCATCAGTAGAATCATCATCCACCACCTTGACATAGGCACGACGACTCATGGACTTTCCTCCAGCAGGATGACGATCCGGAGATGCCTTCACCACACCACCAACAATGGCCTCGTTATCCTTCCGGACCAAACAATCCACTTCAACCTTCATGACCTCTCCATTACCATCAAACTTTTCCTCCAAATGTCCATGCACAGTTCCCTCATCCCCGGCAAATTTCCATGCCACGAGTGAGAATTGAACGAAGCATTTTTCTTCATCGTCGCCTTTACCACAATAGCGGCTGTGGGAACCAGAGGCCACGATCTTGGCAGTGATTGGGCCACGATTTTTAACTAGGCGGGCTGCGAGTTCATCGGGTACATCTCCCTGAAGAAGAACAAAAGATATGAAGAAAAAAGGAGACGCGTATGTGTGAGAGAGACATATAAGTGTGAATACATTATTTAATAGAAAAGCAGTCTAGAAAAAAAAAGCAAGAATGTACTCAAGGTTTCCCTATCTTCTAAACCTCACCGTGCCTTTAATGTCATCTTCATGAAACGTCGATTGAACATCAATATCTTCCTTATTCTTCATGAGCCGAGCAGATTTCGCTCCCTCGATGTCATCCTGCATTATTATAGAGAGAATCATATATTGGAGAGAGAGAGAGATGTGAGTATTTTACTTGAAGCATGTGCCAAATCGCAGAACAAGGATATATTTCATGGCGAGCAGATGTCAGTCTTCCCATTATCATCTTACCAAAGAAATGGGTGCTGTATCACCACTGGCCATGACCTGCATGATTGCAGCTGCCACTGGCGAAAGGAGGATCGATGCCGTGAGAAGTCGGATCATAATATGCCTGTTTATTTTCAATTTGAATAATATGGGCTTAGTATGTGCTCTTCTGTCTATTGTTTTTTATATTCTGATCAAGCAAGACTAAAGACTACTACCATGTCAGTAAGAAGTTCCAACAAAAGAGAGAAGAGCAAAATGTCAGAGCACGCAGACAGAAATCACACTACCTCGAGAGAGAATACAACGACGGATGGAGAAAAGACAATACGCTCATAACACGACGAACAAAAATACGTTTGATCATGCATTGCAGAGGACTTACTGAGCTTGAAATGAGCGCGCAGCTATCGCCACCTCTCTCTAGAGAGAGAGAGGTAGATAGGTACAGATAGGTACAGATAGGTACCTACCACCTCTCTCTAGATATCTGCAATCTGCAGTGTTGCATCATAAATAAAATGAAAATAGAAAGGAGAGCGCCAGATTGATAAGAATTCGTACTAATTCCCTCGTTGAAATAGTATCTTTGGTGTCAGCTTTCTAGAGAGGGTTCGGATCTTAGATACACTTTACACTGCTTTACACTGACTTTACATCAAGCCGATCGCTTTTCTGATAGATGATATTATTTTATCCAATATCCAGCCACTCCGCTCCGCCGCATTATTTATGATGTTAGATAGTTAGATAGCGCCGATCTTCTTTCTCTACCCACCGCTCCAACAGTCTCCACAGGCCCAGATCCAACACAAAGACAATGGACGATATGAATTGCCTCCTGTAACAACTGCCTCGCTGAGGAATTTGATGACGATCCTTCAAATCAACGACAGTTCAAAATCAGCCAGGTGCTCACATCGATATACTGCTACCTCTTGCATAACGAATGTCACAAGATGAATATAAAGCAGTGTGGCTGAAAATATAAAGACCCGGATATGCACCATTTGCCCCGCTCAAACACAATGTGCTTCAATACGGATGATCCCATTGTGGATTGTGGATATATTGGCCGGTGCGATGTGCATTAAGCAAGGGCAGTTTTCGAGCTTTTGAAAAATAACAATTGTACTACTACTTCAATAATGGCTGTATCATCTGGCAGCAACGCGATCGGGTAGTGACATGTGGGTGGCGAGTTCACCACGCCAACAAGAAACTTTAGCAAGATGCTAGATACTGCTGCGCAGCATGAATAAAAACCACGTGTACCTCTCTCCAATGATATAAACCCCACCCCACAACAAGAAAGCGTGCAATTTGACATACCAAAGAACACATCGCCCCACAGCTCGACCATCCTTGCTTGGAATCCATAGATTTTTTCGGGAAGAGGTCAAAAGAAGGAGTCACCAGAATTTCGACGTGCGATGGCTGGTATGGTGGCACCAATAGCTCCTTTGACGAACATCGGGTACATAGCAAAGAGAAATTCATCTTTGGGCATGGTATGACCACAGATGGTTTCAAAACGAAGAAGGTATCACCGCCTTTAATGTCGAAAAGAAATGTTAATGGATGGGGGACTCCACTCCGTTCCTATGATGATCCACACATGGTGACATGTTGATAGAGCCCTGTTGCACAAAACGATCCTGCCGTGAATACATACTGTGGAAGGAGAGAAAGGTATACCTCCAAAATTCTTAACCATGAATAATAGGATCTCACCATATCCGACTCTCGTGTGGAAGACAAAACTTAACGAAAATGATAGCAAAGAGAACTACAGTGTCATCTACCCAACCACAACAGATTTGCTGGAATATGAGTCTAATGAACTCTTGGGCTGATTTTTACATGGTGATTTACCATAGTGATTTACAGATACATTTACAATTATTTATGCAGTATTACTTGTTATTGATATGTTATGATGAATATAATATCAGTTTTCCCATTATATCTTCCCTGCCCAAAAAAATGGTGCTGCATCACCACTGGCCATGAACTGCATATGCCGTGATCATCATATAGGTACACTTCTTGATTTTTATTTTTGTTTATGTGTTCTTATTCTCAAATGAGCTAAATGTGGTATGCTTTTTTAGTCCAACAAAGATGAGCGCATATGTCACAGAGGACAGAGAGCGAGAGCGAGAGTGAGAGAGAAATACAATTTCAATTGCAATGGGTCACCGAAGGAAAAGATACTATGATCTGTTGGTGGAGAGGATGGGGTTCTCATCAAATACAGCTTGACATGAGCCAGGGAAGGATGGAATCTCTTCTCTTTGTTCTGTTCGCTACTTCATAGCTGTTCGCATCAGTGATGGGATCGAGATCAGAGATGAAGATTGATGTTCAAATCGATACTAATTCCCCCGTTGTTTAGACAATATCTTTTGTTTGGGTTCGGATCTTCGTGATGATGATGTTCGTTCGTCATTCACAACAATGCTGAGTTGTGCTCACTCTCGCTCGATCCCATAATCCTCTCAATTTTGTAGTATAATTATCACCTCCTTAATACACGCACCATAAAGCCATGAAGCTCTTCACCACTCTCGCAATCACCATCATTCCTGCCATCTCGGCATTTGCCCCCATGCCATCATCGCATGCACGCACAGCCGTCAAGCTCGACATGGGAACACGTCGTGACGCTTTCTTGGAAATCGCATCAGGACTGGCCGCCACTGTGGCCATCGCCCAGCCGGCCCTCGCGCTCAACACCTTCCCAGCGGACAATGAAATTGTCAAGGAGCAACGGACGATCACCGATAAACTTGACGTTAATAATGCAGCCGTTGCTGATTACATGCAGTTTCCGGGTATGTACCCCAAGATCGGAGGCAAGATTGCCAACAACGGCCCGTACGACTCGGTAAAGGATGTTTACAAGTTGAAGATCCTTGGCAAGGACGAGATCAAACAGATCAAGTCATATGAGAGTGAGCTTACTGCCACACCATCCACGGGGTTGGATACTTTGCGTGGGAGGGATCCGTATCGCAGATCTTTCAATAAATAAATCAAGCAGAAACTACGAACCTGGGGGAAACAAAGAAGAGGGAGAGAAAAAGTGACTTCATATATTTTAGGGTTGTTTAGGTGTAGGCTTTATTTTGTGTCTGCTAGAAGTGTGTTAAAAGGAACGCTTCACACCACTCCTCCGTTGTGCTTGCATATTTCACAAAGAAGAATTCTCTAGATAATAGATTTAAGATTGAACAACACTTCTTGGTGTAGATCTAACCATAAAACCCATTACTGACTCCTCTGAGAGCATCAAACGTTTGGCTGCAAGGCGAGAGTGAATTGCCATGTGGGCTCGATGATAAACCACATAATACGTTGGGAATAAAACTTACACTTGTAGACTCTCTTGTCTCAGCATGAGTAGACATTTCCATTACTTGACATAAGTGACTTAACTCTGAATTGCGACTTCTGAACTATTCAACACCATCTCTGGCAAAAAGAATGATCACAAGGTCATCACTCAGTGGAAGGAATACTCCACTGAAATGAACACCGGCAAAAGGCGATTAACAACAAAAGGTGTCCTGGTTCGTAAAGTACTTCACTCAACATTATTTTTCGATACATTTTGTTTACACCAATTTTATGGTTGGCGAAGTCATACTGTATGAACATGCATTTTGCTCGTTTCTTTGATAATCGTAGTTTCAACATTGCTAAAAGGGTTACCCCTTATAGGAGCACCAACTACCCTGCACAAGACACTAGAGCTATTTGCCTAGAATGTCGCCGCGGGACAGACACATATTGCAGTTGCCTATGAATGACATGAAGTACTATCAACGGACGAAGGGCCGCACAATGGACTAGGCGATGATGTTGAAGAACTGGACTAGGCGATGATGTTGAAGAGCTGGATAATCCTCCAGTTTTATTGCCACGATGGGACCAATTTTATAGAAGAGGATGGGACAATTTGTATTCGAAGGATTCAAAAGCTGGAACCGGAATGCTGCTGGCTCTGATCTGCCAAGAAGTTCTGAACTCTTGACACATTATATTCTATCTATTGCGAAATGATAAATGTGCGAGTTTCCGTGTCTTTGCGAAGGATGATGACTGATCTCGTAGCACTGACATAAATATAACTTGCAAATTTGCACTTAACTATCTAATACGACGTGCATACACAGTTCTTTTTGAATGCCATAGTTTGGCTACGAGTGCCAAATAAATTGTTTTAATGCTTCACATGAAGAGTCCATATTCGTTGCCAGAATGAAAGTATCAATTCTTCACAATTAATTTTGACTCCAAAGGTGAAGGTATGCATGTATGTCTGAAGGATGGATAGTACAGAACAACCGATTCAAGGGAATGACACCATAAAACAGGTAGCTTGGCTGAACTCCATCTTTTTGTGCGAGTTGGGGGCTATCATCATCGTCGAACTCTTCAACCCTGCGCTCGGTCATATTATTATTCATCTTGTGTGCTGCGCTGGTAATACCTTCAGATTTGGTGAAATGCATCCTGGTGGGCCATCTAACAAAAAAACGGAATGCATCGCTGCTGTATTCGTTACTTCCATTGTACTAATTGCAACTAATATGAATATGCGCAAGAAATAATTCAATGATTTCTGTTCATGATATGCCACACAGTTTTAACTATCCCAAACTTGATAATTTACAGTTATATTTACTTATCTGTACCCTGCATTGCCTAACCTACGCATGAGAATAATGTTCAGTAACACTACACTCACTCTCCACAGCGAAACTTCTCTCCTTCCAAGTTAACCTCATCTACACATTCATCATCCGCACCTAGAGACAAATTATCCTCCAAAAACTGATCGAGCTGCCCCGCAGTCGCCATGCCACTCCTCATTGCCATCGGTACACCATCGATAAATAATATTACTGTTGGCAACTTGCGAAATGTCATTTCATTTTCTCTCAAGAGATTCATGAATTGCATAGAGTTCTCCTTTTCATTCACATCCCATTTGGAAAAGATGATTTCTTCATCGGAATACTTTGGCTGTATCGATTGAATGGACTGTTCGATGAGCTTGCATGGACCGCATTTGGAAACGAAGCAATCTACGAGGACAGGACTTCCGTGCGAGTTTTCAAGAATGGCTTCATAGTTGGAATCATTGATGCGAGCTATAGTGTCCTGCTCCGCGGTCGCGTAGGCTTCCGCAGTGCCAGCTTGGTAAAATAATCTCGATGATGAAACGCCGGATGCAGCTTTCGTCTGGAGCGATGATGGAGAGGTCGATGTTGTGAATGCCAGCGCTTTCATTCTTGATGACGGCAGATGTGATGATACCATAACCAATGATGCGACGAATGTTAGGCGGGTATGAATCATGTTGATTGGGTTGGATGTCGTCTTGCTTTAAAGCTCGCACAGTTTCAATAACAGAGAGCGAGGATACCATACAACAGTGTTCGAGTAGACAGCCTTGTTTGTTTCGTTGCTCTCTCGCTGAATGAACCCCTTAAGATGATTTTATGAGCACCAGAGCATCCATGCTCACAGCTATGTATGGCACGCTGATCCGATTCAAAAGCAAAACAGAGAGCAAAACCAGAGCTGGTGGAACTTTGGTTCCTTCGTTGATTGATTGATTGATTGGGCCAAGCAAGCAAGCTACCAGATTTACCTTCGTACCAAAAGACTCAAGACCAGCGACCAGCTGGACGCCGCTGGCAGCTGGACATATCTCTTATTATGGCTGGGGAGATGTAGAGCGGAACATGGAACTTTGGTTCCTTGGGGTGTTGCCCAACAGGTTGCAACCACGCAGGGACCACCACTGGGCCTGGGTTTAGCGGGGAGGTTGGTGTTTGAACAAATCAGCGCACAAAATCGCAGGTCAAATCGGGCGGGATCAGGCGCGCCAGAAAATGCAATTACTGATAGTTAGCATCAAGAAAAGGCGGGAACGATGCCATTCTGCCTGATGGGGGCTTAGAGGGTAAAAGTGCCCGCTAAACCCAAATCCTACATACGTCTCTCTCTATTACATCATAATATATAATATGTCTCTCTCTATTATCTCTCTCTAGGTGTGTGACAGCGTGGTGACAACATCTTACTTTTTGCTATTTTAGCGAGTGATAGAGTCTGATCAGACCTTTTGGAAAAGCCACATGTCCGTCTGCCTGGCGGGCTACATACCTACATCATTCCCGCGGGCAGAACCGCCCGCGCGCGCCCAGCCCGCCAAGATCCAAGATACAAACAACCTGCTGCAATTCTA
>JALLBF010000662.1:0-15962 GCA_036939945.1 Thalassiosira sp. AJA248-18
GCCAAGCTCATTGCTCTCGATATGGTGCTTGGGTGTGACTTTTGTGATGGCATCAAACATGTTGGCCCTGCCAACGCGGTTCCCCTCGTCCGAAATATTCACCTCGCATCTCGCATCTATCAATTCCCACCAAAGACAATGCCCGGCTCCGTTTGTCTCTTCACTGGAAGTTGGAATTTCGAAACTAGATCACGACATTGGAACCTGTGAACGCCTAGACTTGATCTGACTTTACTCCAAATCAATTTGATAGTTCAACTGCCGAAGTCATTTGGTACAGTGGAGAGGATATATTACTTCGCGATAACATACGAGTTAGAAGTGATGACTGGTGACAGCTTGGGAGCTATCTCAGTGCCGTGGAGCTTCTGCATAAGATAGCTTCAGAGTACATGCTCGCCCCACTGCCAATCGCAAATGTTAGTGACATAATCCGAGGTGAAGTCTAGCATACACATTGCGGGGCACACAGCTCCAATTCTCACGGTTGCCGGCATGGGAGAATCCTTCCAGGCACCCCAAAGCTGACAAGAGAAGTGGGTTGTACAATGAGCAAAATGGACAATATTCTTCGCGAAACAGAAGACGTGACTGCAGAAGAATATGATGGTAGGTTGTCGGATTAGACCTCAAAAGGGTGTCAAGGGAACCCTCATGAATAGACTCGCGGGCAAAATTCCACTTCCGCGCAGTGCTTGAATAAATAATGACTGATGACATATCATCTTACATCTATTGCATTGGCCACCACCGGGATTAGCACACCATAATGAACACACCCAGTAATATTAGACGAAGCAAAAGATGCTTCTTTGGTTCGTGAGGCTGCAGTATATTTGAATGGATTCGGCTTCAAATAATGATGATAATTGATCTGCAACATGATTAGTCCTATTGAGTGCCCCTCTTGCGGCTATTCATTTTGCTTTGATTGTGAACATGTAACATGATTCCGTCACTGCTCACCCACTCAACATGGCCCAGCGTGGCATGTTATCGCGACCACTCCTATTGCTAAGTATTTTGTCGCCTTACTTATTTTTTCTTCATGTAGTTTTTGGCCACTCTAGCATTCCACGCGCGAAAAGTTGGAGGATTCTTGTTTGCATCATCAAGTTGCAACTGTGGCGAAGGTAGAGTTTTCATAACGGCATTTGCATTCGGCCTAACGAACAGCGTAGCGGCCATTCTTCCGTTCATATTGTTGGCGGCGTTGCTATCAGTATCATCGTCGCAGCATTTATCCCAATTAACCACTCGATGCTTCGCAGCCGAAAATACTTGCCTCTTGGTCAAGTATGATAGTACACTGCCAATGAAGATTACAGCAACATCATGGCCATGATGTGAAATCTCCTTCCAATTACCTGAATGAGACCTACTTTTTGCACCTTCCTTTGAGTCGGTTCGCGTTTTAGAAGGATGGAATACCTCTAAGCCCATCCCTCCAATATTTGTACCAGCTTGATCTATTATTACAACTGATATCAATGATGGGTCAGTGTGCATGGGAAGAAAGATACTGGAGTTGTCATTTGCTGAATTTTCTCTTTCCGCCCCGATCCCATCACCCGCTGAATCAACAACGTATCGCTTCATATGCCATTGGCTCGATTTATTTGTAGGGCCAAGTTCTTGGTGAAAATAAAGATGGGGTAGATTCAACCTTCGCTCAATCGCCATGAGGACCCCTTCTGCTATTTCGCCATGCATGACACTATAGAGTTTGTTCATTTCATTCTCAAAATTACAATCATCATCTCCATTGTTCAGCATTACATCAAATATTTCTCCATTGCTAAACACGAAACCTTCCCTATGCTGATTGTAGCGACCATTGACCACAGCGGCATTATGATAGCCTGTCCAGCTACCCGAATCTGATGACGGATCAATGAGCGGCACGTTTGCATCTACGTTATCGGATACGACATCAAGTGCCCGCCGAGCAGTTTCGAATGCCTGCGCAATGGAAGATTTTTTCTCACTATGCTGAAGTAGCGTAGGCAAAGGCAGTAGCGCATATCCATTCGACTCAAGCTCGTGTACGCATTTGTCATAAATTATGCCATCCATGATGTTTCTGGATTTTCTCGGTGAGCAAGGCGCCGCGAGCAACAAGGTGCTGATAGTAGATGACAATGTGGCCAGCTGAATAGTCATATGCTTGCCACCTCGCACCGACACACCGCGCTGCAACCTGCAACCTGCAACTGCAACGGGTGGATAAAGATTGCGATGGGTAGCCTGACTGGGGAGAGTAGGGGGCCTGCAACCTGCATGCAACGGGTGGATAAAGATTGATGATTGATTGAGCTGTGGCTGTGATGGGTGATGGGGGAGGGGGAGTGAGCTACTGTACTATTCCTACGCAGATGTTCTACAGGCTGCCGCAAACACCAACCTCAAACCTCAACCTCACCCATAACATAACACGCACCAAAATCACCATCACCTAGATCACCATGCGATTTCCACACTACTTGAAGAGGTCTTCGTCTCTAATTAGAGGAGGCACCAACTCTTCCTATGCGTTGCATGGAAAAAGCTTGGCAGCTCGCCTCACCATTGGACAAACCTATGCTGTGTCGACATTAGTGGCGGTGCCATCTCGGTCGTCAGTAGATTGCAACAACTCCGTCCGAGGGGGTGGGTACGCGACTAGTTACGCTGATGTCGGATTTGACAATCTCTTTCGACTGAACAGAAGTAGTGATAGGGGATGGCCGATCGATCGGGATCGTGCTTTCAGCTCCACTAGCAGTGTTGATACAGATGACATTAACCAGGTGAGTAATCAAAGCAACATCCTTTGTTTTTGATACATATTCTCCTAATTTGATCATGTTTATCTACCGCCCTTTCTTCTTGAACAGCAAATTATATTCAGTGCAGAATCAGGGGATATTGCAAAAGCCGAAGAGCTGTTGAGCAATATGCAGGCAGAGGCTGTTTCTCAAAATAACAAAGATGGATTTCCGGACATTGACAGCTTCACAGCTCTCATGAATGCCTGTATTGATGAACAGATGCGTTTGATATCTATTATTGAGGAAGAGAGAAACGAAATCAAATCTGACTTGAATGCAACCATGCCAAACGAACACAGTGCTGAGTCATTAAATCAGGGAGCCGTGGCAATTGTGGCACTCGCTGAAAAGTGTCATGATCTGCTCATCATAATGGAAGATATTTCAGGGGTGTCTGATCACTACTCTTCCATGAGGCTTTCGGGGGGCATGACAACTGATCTGAGGATCGCAAGCCTTAAACCCACTTCACATCATTATGATTCGGTCATTTCCGCTTTTCGCAACGCCACCACTACTGCCCATAATACCAATTATACTTCTCATTTGACAAAAAATGCTCCCTACATTGCGCAGCGATGGCTCCAGCGAATGGAAACTCTCGCGTTTGATTTGCACTCTGGCGTGGCACCCACAGTGGATAGTTATTTCCATGTCATGGAAGCAGGTGCGGCTAGTGACACGGCGGCGTCACCCAACAAACAGAGTAAAGCTCCGGTTTTTGCACAATCAATATTCGACAAGTTGAAACAAAACACCAATATCCACCCTACAGCACGGGAAGATCGATTTCTGTTGCGCACTTGGTGTGGTAGCGCTGGCCGCCACAAAGAAGCAGCCTACAAGGCGATGGGGTTATGGATGACCATGCAGAAATCATTTCGGCAGGGGATTGATGAAATGGAACCAACCCTCGAAGACGGAAAGATGGTTCTTCAGGCTTGGACTAAGTCAATGTGAGTTTTTTTCTTATTTTTGCTGTCCGCTTTGTAAGGAGCACATCGCACCACAGTCTGACTTCGCCGCTCACACTGACACTTCGTTTACCTCGCATCAATTGTAGAACCAAGCATTCAGCGCGTCGGGCTCTAACCATACTCACTTCAATGGAAAGTCTGCATGCATCAAAGAAATCAAATGTTCAACCTGACTTGGATTGTTATCGGTATGCATTGATTACCATGTCTCTTTCCAAGGTGCCTGCCATCGGCGCAAATGTCCCCAAAATATTCAAGTCAATGGAGGACAAACACATCTACCCAGATACAGCTTGTTTTGATGCGGCCATTGAGACATTGAAAAACTGTGCCAGGCATTCCAAAGATGGGGACGCAGATAAGTACGCAAAGGCGGCAGAAAACATGCTAGATCGAATGGAAAAAGAGGGTGATCGTTCCAGTGTGTCCGTGATCAAACCTTCAGCAGTAACCTATACGAATGCCATCGAAGCATTGTCTGTTAGAAAAACGATAACGGCCGCAGATAAAGCGGACGACCTATTGAAGAGAATGGAAGTGGAATATGCTAATGGCGATGAATCCATGCGACCAACGAGAAATAGTTTTGTAGGCGTGATTCATGCTTATGGCAGCAGTGGAGCAGAATCGAATTTCCAACATGCCAACGAAGTCCTCCAGCGAATGATCACCCAGTACTCACAAGGAAACGAGGCTGCTCGTCCTGACATTGGCTCTTTTCATGCTGTTATCAGGGCATGCTCAAAAGCGTCAGAAACTTCATCATCACAAGAGAGGCATAAGGAGGCATTTTTACTAGCAATATCGACCGTTCAATACATGAAGAAATCAGATTTTCACAATCCAAGCGCCCAATCCTATTTGCTGCTTTTACAATGCTGTGCTAGTCTACTATCTTCGGGTTCCGAGCGCGAGAAGGCCCTTCGTTCCATCTTCCGAAGCTGCTGTAAGGATGGATTGGTGAATCAATGGGTTTTGAAAGAGTTTCAATCTGCGGTCTCAGCGGAGATGTATCAGAAGGAAGTGATACAAGATGCACCATCTTACAATGGCACGAAGTCTCTGCCCGAGACATGGACCCGGAGTCTTGGATATCGGGTACGGACTCATGAGACAGAAGATGGCATAAGAAAGAGATCACCTATCATTTCTGTGAGTGGAGAGGTGGTTGCATCGACGGCGTATAACGATCATAGGATGAGAAGGCGCTGGTCGAAGAAGAATCAAAAGTTGTTGCAAGGAGGGCGGATGTAGGCGGAACATGAATTCATTGATTTAATACACCACGGAACCTGTACGGAACTCATTGACTGGTGAGATGGGAATCATCCACCACGTTTGGGGGCTACACATTAAGTAGACTTTGTGTGATTCTTGTCCCGTATGTAATGTGTTAGTAATAGGTCATTGTTATGCTAGTAGTAGATGAAATTCAATCTCGCAGTTCATCCTCAGTCAAAGAGACGTGCAAGGTGCGTGCAATGTGTGCATTCAAATCATTCTTCAATTTCACTGGGGTCTCACCAGCCCCCAACTTGCTCTCATCATCATACTCCTTACTCCCCCCCCATGTTCTCATCATCATACTCCTTCCCTTTCTGCTGCAGCTCTTGTTTGATCTCTTCAATCCTCTCCTCAAACAAAAAACGACGGTCCGCACGTTTCTCTTCGATCTTTGCGTCCAGCTCTTCCTTCAATGCCCTCGCGTTACTCGAAGCTTGGTGATAATGCTCCACTGTTACTCCTTCCATCACACGCTGCAAACATGCAATCACTCCTGGACGCTTCACCAATCGCTCAATCTCCATCATGCTGTCCAATACCGATTTCGAAAACGTTTGCCTCTTCTCCAAATCCTCGATCTCACGATCAAGTTGCTCCACACCTTCCACCTCTTCCTTGGCCAATTCAGTACAATGATCGTAGAGCTTGTCATATTTCAACCCTTTTCCTTTCTCCATTGTCGCCGTCATCAATTTTGCGAATGCCGTCTCGTCGATTGGCTCCTTCATCATTTTGGTGATGAGTGCCGTCATGGTCATTTCGTCATCCTCCCCCCCCTGCTCATCCTCCTCCCTCCCCTCGTTGTCCTCATCTCCCCCCTCGCCCCCCGATTTCTGTTGAACTCGAGTGGAGCGTCTCTTCGCCTGTTTCGACGTGGTCCCTCCCTTCTCCTTCCTCTTCTTGGACGACGGTGCCTTCGCGGGTTGCGGGGACTTCCTCGTCGCCTGACACGGCTTAGGACATCGTTCCCTGGCGTAATGATTTTCACTGTCCATGGTCGCGGAGAGTTGGTTGTTGTTATGTTGTTGATTGACCAATGACCAATGATGGCAATGCCGCTGGCAAAACTACTCATCGCTAATACCAAATATGGTCGCTAAAAGAACGAATTTCAATCCCGCCCGCGCCCGTCCGGGTCCGGGACTACATTATTATTACAATTCTTTGCGATTCATTGTCCTCCTTTCCTCCGTGTCCATGAGATGGCATTTGAGACATGAATATGAACCTCCAAGACATGGTCGTTCAAGTTGGATGGTGAAACCATGTACTTCAAAATACTGTCCAAATTCGATGCCATCGGAGGCAAACGATATGGACGATTCCGCTATATCCCGTTGGATATCACAAGACTCGATCACTTGGAGGCATCATTTTCATGTTCTGGCATGATCTCTCTGATAGTCAATTACTCAAGGCATGCAAGAGAAAGGAAAGAAATTCAAATATGACGAGGGGCGGGATTTGCGATATTGTGCTTTGCACAAACGATGAGGGCCTCGCAAGCAAAGGAAGAGGCTCAATATGGAAAGGAGGCGCACCAAAGGAGGTAAATGACATCCTCAACCAGACACCAGATTTCGAAACGCGCAAAGATTCAGACGGAAAGGTTGCAAGACACCAGGGGACACCTGTGATGCGTTATCGTCTAACGGAACTATACCAATGATGCAGGCCACTAGTGTGCATCCAAATGATACGCAGACAACGAAGGTGGATACGGATTCGGGCCGCATGGAATCGAGGAAGCTGCTAATCTGTAACAAAGATGTGAGCTCAGCTACCAAGGACCGGTGTGACCAAATTGGTAAGAAAACAGACTCCAGTCTGTATTCACCCTCATGTTTGGGATCTTTTTCAAGGCCCTCTCGGTTGTTTGGGTCTGTTTTCAGTAGTAGGTCTATTTTGAAGACAACAACAATGCACGGCCAATAACCGAATCTTTTTACATGCATTCATCATTCCAATCATCGAAATTTCAAGCCACACAGTTATGTGTATGTGCATTGCATTCTCAAGAGTACAGTACGCTTTTCCTTCAATCACTGGAACTGTTATTCCAAAAAGAAGGGTGGTGTGTACGTCTACGATACCTTATCTTTCTAAACAAAAACTTCTTTGACACTTTTCACCAGGTCAAGCTTGACAAGGAGGTATCAGTCCCAGCCATGCACTCATTTCCAAGTCAGCTCTCAGTATTCCACCCGATGCCTGTCTTGAAATCAAGTTTGGAGATTTCTGGAGGATGCCACAATGACATTCATTCGTCTCAATGGAGATATGGAGAAGGAAGCAAAGGTCGACACCAAAGACCCAAGCTTGGTTCTGTGTACGAATCTTGTTAGCATTAGGACTCAAGATTACGATATTCAAGGTTATGAGATTTTCCACGGCCAATACAAAAGACTTGCGGATGAGATTGGATCTCTCTGCATTTTAGAAGATAATTGTAAATGTTTGTATAAAATAATAGCATTCATCTAGGTTCCTCTTGATTTTTATGATGGTAGCAGAAGTAGAAGCTGTACATTGAAGTGTCCCAATGCTTCCAATCTGACAGTTTAGCTTCCAATCAACCATTAACTCCAAGTCTGGCATGTATACATTCATCCACACGGAAGTTAAGTAGAATCGAGAGGACCACAGGAGCTAGCAAGTAGTGATCTTAGCCCCTCTTACCCTTTCTCCCTACTTTCTCCCCGCCCCTTCCTTTGACATACTTCTCGTACCGCTCTAACAACTCTTCATCCGTAATGTGACTTTTCGTGTTCCTCGTCCTTGCATCATCATCAGTTTGTCTTTTCACTGCTCCTTCCCATGTAGTTCGGACAGTTTTGCGAAATCCACCAAAGGATCTTCGCCCTACAATGTCAGACCCTACACCGTACATATCCACCACCGAGGCTAATTCAAGTATTATTGAGCCATCAGATGTAGATTGTTCTCCTTTTGATATTTCTTCATTCTCCCTTTTTCTATCGAACTTTCCATTTCTATTGCTAGCAGGCACGCTATTGTCATTTGTTGTTTGATTCCTATTCCTAACAGCCGCTGCCTGTAACACCGCCTTTCTCTCAGTTTGTTCCTTATTATTTGACTCATTTTTTCGTTGCATAAATCTCATTCCCATGGTAGAATTTGAGAGTTTCTTGGCAGACGAAGAACCTCCACTTTTTGGGCTTTTGCTCGAACTGCTTTCGATTTTAGAAGGTGAATTATTGATGGGTTTGGAGGTGCCTGGTTTCCACATGATGTAGGATGTTTTATGTTGTATGATCGAAAGTAAGGCTGCTTGTTATCGTTACACGAAACAATAATATGATGAGAGAGTGAAGGTAAATGGATCGAGCTTGCAAATGAGTCAACTTGAATCTAATATTGGTCCATCGGGCAGAGGGCGAATGAATATCAGGAGAAGACGGAGCGAGGAGTTGGTGGTGGTGGAGGAGGAGGCGCGGTGGGCGATCGAGGGTGGATATGATGTTGTACGATATGGAGGATGGAATGATGGAGGGGATTTTTCGTGGCTCTCGTGGCGGGAGGGGACAGCGATAATGAGAGTGCAATCCTACTTTGGATTTAGTACAATAATCGCGCTAAGATACTTCTATCCAGAGGTTCATTTTCCATCCATAAAAAACAAAAGCCCAACACCCAACACCTCCTCCGCTCAACATCCACATCATCCACATCCACATCCGTCCAGCATCCGTCAATGATTGCAACGCGAGACATTTGCCGGCGATCTGCATCACCTATTGTCCCAATGGTGGGGCAACGGCGACAGTACTGACGCCATTTTGAACCAACACGGACATGGAAATGGCTGAATCATCGGGGGACCAAAGCATCGAGAGTTTAGAAGATGTTAAACACTAGTACTCATGATGATGAATGTCTTCAGGAGGGCGTTAACGATCAGACTGAGGAAGAACAGTCCCCAGAGGGTTCAAATAAAAGAGAAAGGGCTATTGCACTTTTGAATATGCATTTGAGTGTCAATGTAGACGATGCTCTCCAACCAAACGAAAAAAACATTTTACTTCGAACTACAACTAAAGACATGAACATGAACGAAGTTGACCAAAAACAAACGTTTGTTTCTGACTTCGAACAACGAAACAAATTCTTCGTCGACAGCTTTCACAGCCCCTGGAAAGTAGTCAACGAAAATACATCAATCCCTCTCTCGGATGCCACTTGACGCCCTTTGAGCTCCGGCGACACCATTTCCATTAACGTGACAAGCTTGGTTACGGTTCCGCCTTGCTTGTTAACTAGGCCAGCAAGAGCTTCGAGTGTGGCCCCAGTGGCAAGACAGTCGTCGACAACCAAAACTCTCTGCCCAGGCACAACAGTGCCAGCTAACATGAAGAAGTGATGGGCACCCTTTGTATCTTTGGTCAGATTCGACATGTTTGATCCGTCGGTGGTGGCTGTATGAAAGGTTCCGAATGAAGGCGCCGCCTTTCGGGCGAGAAGGAGCGGCAAACAGAAATGTCGTGCGACGGGGCCAGCAAGCGTAAACCCAACAGCTTCTGGGGCTAAAACTGCGTCAATGTAATCGCTGCATAAGGCTGTCTCAATATGCTTGACGAAGAGAGATGATACGAGAGCCACGCCAAATGGCTGAATAAACAGCCCCCCAATGATGTCCTTGTATACGACGCCTTCCCTTGGGGCGTTTTGTACTTCCCTGATAGAAGACTTTACAATGGCTGGGGCAAGCTCACTCACCACCCACGCTGATGCCTTCACGGCTGTTGAATCAATGTTATTCGTATACAGGAGGTCTGGATCAATGATGTCTTCAACCAACTCGCCAGTCGATTCATCAATGCCTTTCGCGGGCTTCCAGCCTCGTGACCTCTTTGTGTCGTCGTCTGATTTTACAAGGACGAAGATCACGGGTCTACCTGCAAGACTTCTTGGAAAAATGTATTTGGTAATCTAACCTGGTATCACATCTAAAACCTGGTATCGCAAAAAATGGCACAGACATAATTCTTACCTTGCATATCCAATGCCGTCTCTCAACCCCGTTAGAACAAGAATGCCGTCATTGCAGTTATCTTGCACAGCTTCAATGAAGCACTTCCTATCGTACGCAGGATCGTGCATTTTCTTTCTGTCGTAGAATAACTTGAGTCCACTCCGATGCTGCTCCTTGAATGCCCGGGATCTTAGTAGCAAATCTCCATCGATGCCAACCTCTCGTGCATATGCCAGCTTTGTGCGTTCGCTTATGGACACAACATTGACTCTAGACTGAGCATGTTCGCCCATCATGCTTTTCAGCTGAGAGTGAATGATATTGCCAAGCCAGTCTTTGCCGGACATTCGTCTCCCGCAAACAATGACTACGACGCCACGACTTTGGACAACAGGATCCCCATTGCTACTTGAAGTCATTGCAGACTGATTGATCAACGGGCATGTATGAGGAAAAATCATCAGAGGGTCACTCCGGCGTTTTAGTTCAGCCAGCTTTCTCAGATTTCGTTGCTCGTATGCGAGGTGCTTTAGATCGTGATCGTCTGGGCCAAGATCCGTACTGTAGACGCCAGTTGCGTGTGGGAGCAGTATCTTCGTTGTGCGCTCGACCCATTCAGATGTTAATCGCTGAAGATGGTCACTGCCATCGGGCCAGCGGCCCGTGATCACTGCCGCAAAGTTCCAATTTCTAGTGCAGAAAGCAGATAATTCAGGGCGAGTATTAGCAACGCCCCCCCCTCCGTGCAGGATGTGAACATAGCACCATTTTGTGGGCGCATTCTTCATTGATTCAATCATCTCAGTCTCAGGAATCGCCCTGAAGAAGACGCACTTCTTGACTGATCGAAGTTTGCAGCTGTTACTGTATTCTGTCTTTGATGATGAGCTCTGAACCGAAAACAGCTCGGTCATATAAAGCTCGCGATCATACAGGTCAGAAGGCATTAAGTTTGATACTGTATCGCCAACAGTTAATGAAGCAATGGATGGGTGGTCGTGAAATGGGTTCGTTCCACCGCCCAGAAGCTTAGTAGATCCTTCACCAAGGTGAAAGTGAGACGTTGCCAGGATCAGCTTATCCGCCTTGTAGAGGACAAACGCATCAATGGATTCCGCCGTCTCGAGCTTGGTGGCCCACTCTGAGTATCGCCCCAGAATGCTTGATGATGGAGCCCATTCCTTGAAGTGATACTCTGCGTGCCGGTTTGATATATTGCCGATGTCATGGGCACGAAGATGAACTTGCAAGATGACGCCGAAACTAGCGCCGGCTCCACGGAATTGCATCAGATGCTCTTCATCGTCAACAGTCAAGAGCTCTCCGCTCGGGGTCAAGTAGCTCAGAAAAAGAATACCGTCAATGGCAAGTCCGTGCTGTCTCATGAAATGATTGATGCCGCCAGCGATGATAAGCCCTACGCCAACCCCAGGTCGATCGCCAAGGGGAACTAATAGGCCTTCTTTCTCTGCAGCAAGCGTGATTTCTCCACATGTGGCGCCTCCTCCTGCACACACCGTCTTCCCTTTGTGATTGAGTTCAACCTTCTTCCAGCAACTCATATCGATAGCTAGAGCACCGGCTGCAATGCAGTTCATGCTATGCCCACCACCAATGACGCTGACACTGCCAAACCCATATTTCTGCTCGGACGCGGCACGGAGACATGCCTGGATGCCAACAACAGAGTTGGGTGTGCAGATAGCGGCAGGGACTACGGATGATCTTGTCCGCCTGTGAATGATGTCACGCATCGTGTCGCCTTGGATAGGACGACAATTGGAAGGCTCAAGAGAAATGGCACGTATGCTCCGGTGGATGGACTTCCCATTGCTCGTGCTTTTCGTATAAGCCTCCATGCGTCTCGATTCATCTGCAGTCAAGTTCTCAACGTCCACTCTCACACAGTAATCTTCTTGGTGGAACATCATATGTTCGGTCACTAGATACTTTCGAACGACATCCAGTTTATGGCTGCTACTGCAGTGAAAGATCAGGAGGATTCCGCCTGGCGCCACAAACTGTAAACTGTGAGCGACAATCTCTTGTACTTCATTATCTGGCATGCCATACAGCACATGACCCAAGATGACTACATCGAAAGGTCCTCCAGTTTCAGCAACAGAGACTGCAGAATCAAACGAATTGTTCTTGATTTCATAGGAGAGATCGCTCGATTGAAGCGTGGCGAGCAAAGATTGCCGAGCGTCTTCTTCAGGCTCCAGTGCTACATATCGAGTTGGCACGATATTAACTTCCGAGGAAATGAGCTTCTTGAGGACGTGCCCTGTACTGGCTCCGACATCAAGAAGCGAGAAGCCTCCTGCTTTGTTGGCAATGTTGCCGAAACATGAATTCTGGATGACCAAAATCATCTTATCAAACTCTTCTGTGCTGCACTGTGTATACAACCTGTAATCATCGGCGTTATGATTAGCTTCTTGGGGAGGCGATAATGGAGTGGTTCCAGGGGCTAGACTGAAACCTGGGCAGTGGCAGCACGTGGCTTGACTGGTTGTGCAAGCTGGTATGGATGATGGCGCAATTGTCACGCCAGGGATGCGAAAGACTTGTCCTTGAAAGTCGCTCCACAACCCGTCGTCCACCTCGAAGCAGCCACGCCTGGTAGATGTGACAGTGCATGAACCTACTTGCTGAACCCCTCTGATGGTCATGCACATGTGACTGCATTCTTCAATACGTGGATATAAAAAAATGTGAATATGAGAGCATACTTATGGCATAGCAACGACTTTTCGTTTCCAGATATACTCGTACCAACAATCACGCCAACGCCGAGTGGATCTAGCACTTCTTCCAGGGCATCAGCAATCTGACGGGTGAGACGTTCTTGGACTTGTAATCGTCTAGAAAACATCTCTGCAAGCCGTGCTAATTTGGAGAGGCCAACAATCTTTCCGTCCCGTGGAGTGTATGATATATGCACCTTTCCAAAGAATGGCAGCAAGTGGTGTTCGCAAAGAGAAAATACATCAATGTCTTTGACAGTGATAGGCTCCAAGTGCTCGTCTTCAAATATTGCATCAGGTGGTATCACTTCAGAAAGTTGCTTGCTGTAACCAGATAACATGAATGCCATGGCTTTACCAAAGCGCTTGGGAGTCTGAAGAAGACCATCTCGATACGGATTTTCGTTGGGTATACTTTCAAGCAGTATACTTGCAGCACCCTCAAAGCCTGGTTGCATCGATGCTTCTACAGGGTGATCCTCTTGATCCTCGAACTTGCTTGGCGTCATGATGGTTGTTATCGATTGCAGGGGTTGAAATATATGATACTCTCATTGGTTTGCATACAATCTGAAATTTTCACACGCCTGTGAAAATTCGAGAGAAGGGAGATACGAATTCGTCACCAGAAAGGGCGGGCGGGGAGCCAGAGGCAAAGAAGGTATCTGAAGCTTCAATATTGCTGCCGACCCGCGAAACGAATTACCCATTGTACACGTAGGCTGTCACATGATAATGGATAATCACATCACATTGGACTCAACATTAGCAACACCCCCACTCTAGAGAGAGGCCACCGAACATACACTAACTTTCCTAAAAATTTCAACTGCTGAAAATCATTAGCAAATTATTTTGATCAAAATAGGGATATTGTTGTAAATATAGTTCGATCAACGAAGCCGCATTTTTTCATCTCTCCCCAGCCCATACTTTTTCACACATCCATAAGTTTCTCTCTTGCACCGCCAAACATTTCTTTCTCAGATAAAATCTAAAATAAAATATCTTTCTACAACGCAAATTGCTTCACCACACAATCACTCCCTCCACTATAAATCATTCCATCCCCAAATGCAAGACAAAGTGCCTTTTCTCCCTTTTTATTAACAGCCTTGACAGTGTGTAGCGGTAGAGATGAACGGATATCCCATACCTGTATCAAATTATTGTATTATTGTGTGTTTTGTTGTGATAACGATTGTGACGATGTGAGTATTCACACACACAAGTATATGTATTGTATTGAAACATTCTACACAACAGCAAGAAAGTGAAATACAGGAAAGTGTGTGTACTCACCTTGAGTGTGCCATCATGAGAAGTGGTCGCCAATACAAATGGATCAGTGGGCGACCATTCAACAGATGATACCCATGCCTTGTGACTAAAAACAGAGTATATGCAATATATGCATAGATCAATAAATATAACGAAAATGTGTGTTAGAGACCAGTACAAAAGGTCATGCAGGGAAGAAGAAGACATGTGTTTGCTACCGGACGATACTAACTCACCTCTGTCGTAAACTCTTGTCCATACCACTGCCACCACTACCAACATTACCACTACCCCCACCCTCCCCATTGGTCCTCATATCCCACAACCGCACCGTACAATCCGGACTCGACGTCGCCACAACATTGCTATTCGAACAACGACTCAATGACGTAATGACACGTGATCCATTTAAGGCAAGGATGCAATCCATACGATTTGTGTCGTAGACTTTGAGACCGTGATCCCAGCTTCCGGTAAGCAAGGTTGTTGGAGTTGAGGCAGATGATTGTTCATTAGTATAGCCCCAGGCAAGGCCGGAAATATTGGAAGAGTGTGCCTTGATGGATTGAAGGGGTTTTACTTCTTGAATGTTGGCAATGAGGTTTGATTTTTTGCCCTTGCTACCCTTTTGTTTTTTGGCCACACTCTCTCCTCCTGTAGTAGTGGCGTCATTATCATCATCAGCAGAAGCAGAGGGGACAGACCAAATTGCCAACCCACCATCCCAATCACCACTCGCCATGATCATTTTCCCTCCACCCGACGACAATGCAACACTGCCAATGGAATTGGCATGTCCTCCCGAATATACCGCGTGCAAATCCAACGTATTCTTAGCAGCATTGTATACGTGTGTCACGAGGGTTTGATCCATGGATCCAGTGGCCACCAATGGTTGCTTGTTACCCTCGAACGATGTTGTCGAGGAGGAGAGACACTTGATGGGACCAGTGTGTGCTGACACGGACGTTGCCAGCTGCAGAGTATCACCCTTGGAAAAAAAAGATCGTATCACACCATCTGCTCCTCCCGTAAACAACATCATATTGGAATCACCATCGCCACTACCACTACTACCACTATTACAATCCATGGCAGTAATCCAATCAGGCAAACTTTCACTCTCCCCCCCCTTCTTCGGTGGCAGTCTCGCCGGAAAGTATTCCACCTCAAGTGCATATTCCGTACTCAACCCCTCCTTCCGTGCGGCCGATTCGAGTGGAAGTCGGAGGAGTTTGTCATTCAATAAAAAGTCGAAGGGTATGGCGGGTAGTTTTTCATCATCATCATCACTGTCGCTATCACTACTATTTGAACCATCATCTTCTTTGGGTACCTTTCGATCCAACAAATGATTGACCACGGCAGACAAACCCCTTTTCCTAATGGAGGCTGGTACCGCGATGGGTTCGGTGGGGAGTTCGAGTGCATCGCGTTGGGTACGGGCGATGGAGGGAGAGAGGATGAAGGAGATTAGTAGTTTTGTTTCGGGAGATGATTCGTTTTCGTCGGAGGACGAGGCAGAGGATTGATCGGACATATTTTATATTATTTATGGCAATAGAAGGTGACAAAACTAATGAGATGAATGAAGACTGATGGATCTATCTGCAGGAGTGTGTTTTAGGCTTGGTATGACTGAGGAAGTAAGAGGAAGCCAGAGCACGTGGTTAGTTCACACCCTTGGTTCAGTAGTCCTATGATGTTTTGTGCTCCGTGCTTGCTTGAGCTTTTGTTCTTTATCTCCTCTCTTCTCTCCATCCAGCCACCCAATATTCTATTTTTGGTGCGGATGGACCATGCGCTCTGGATGGCCACCATCAACAGGTTAGTCCCGCTGTGACCAGATCGTCGCTTCAGCGGAGAC
>JALLBF010000687.1:0-11246 GCA_036939945.1 Thalassiosira sp. AJA248-18
GTCCCATTGACCTCTGTTTAGAAGCACCAATGTCTTCCATCCTTCCTGCATGATAATGAAAGTAGAAGGTGGATTGAGTTGCATTGATTTTGCATCAAATCTGTACAAATTTTACAGTCCATTCACGGGGAAGTAGTCACGTGAAAAAAGCAGCCAGAGTGGCGTGATATTTGGGTCGATACCTACCTAGGAGTTCGTACCTACTATCCTATCGATCACGCCGCGCGCTCCCGCCGCTCGCTCACCAGTCACCATTATTTTTTTGGACAAAAATACACCATGATCTCAGCAATCTCATGATCCCATCACAGTCCCCAACCACTGAATGAGGTCCACCACACAAGCAATAATTCAACCGCACAGCAGCACCACATCATAGCCAACAATTCTAAGATAATCACACAAGTTCACCATGTCCTCCCAAAACCAAGCCAGAGTCAAAAACCGCGCCCCGGCGCCCATCCAAATCTCCGCCGAGCAAATATTACGCGAGGCGGCCGAACGGCAGGAACAGCACATCCTCGATCCCGTGGTGAAAATCCACGATGCCGAAGAGTATCAATCCCATTTACGCGATCGACGGAAGCACTTCGAGGATAATATTCGGTATCGGCGGGAGCACATTGGAAATTGGGTCAAGTATGCTAGGTTCGAGGAGGACAATCGCGAGTTTGAACGGGCGCGCAGTGTCTTCGAACGGGCGTTGGAGGTGGATGTCCGCAATCCGGAATTGTGGCTTCGGTATGCCGAGTTGGAAATGAGGAATGAATTCATTAACCGTGCGAGGAATTTGTTGGATAGGGCCGTGCAGTTGTTGCCACGGGTTGATTTTTTGTGGTACAAGTATGTGTATATGGAGGAGATGGTGGGGGATATTCCCAAGTGTAGGGCCGTGTTCGACCGGTGGATGGAATGGATGCCGGATGATAATGCGTGGATGTCGTATGCTAGGTTTGAGGGAAGGGGGGGGCATTGGGATCAGGCTAAGGAGATTATGAAACGGTATGCGAATGCCTATCCGTCGTCGCGGTCCTTCTTGAGATTTGCCAAGTGGGCAGAGTATGAAGCGAAAGATATTGAATTGGCACGGACCGTGTATGAGAGTGCATTGGTGGAGTTAGAACCGGAAGAAAGCCGTCAGGCGAGAGTGTTTGCTCGATTTGCCGCATTTGAGGAACGTCAGGGGGAGTATGAAAGGGCGCGCGTTATATACAAGCATGCTACCAAATTATTTCATTTGGGGGAGGAACCCAAGAAACCCGCCGAGGGAGAAGATGACGAAGAAGTGCCACAATGGGAACAAGATAAGAGAAATGAATTGTACAAGGCATACATTTGCTTTGAAAAGAAGAGGGGGGACAAGGCCGGCATTGAAGACATTGTCATCACGGGACAACGTGCGGAGTACGAGAAAAGGGTGACAGCCGATCCCACAGATTATGATGCCTGGTTTGAATATGCCAAAATGGAAGACGAAAATGAATCCTCCACCAGCAGCACCGGCAACAAGGTGCGAGAGGTCTACGAGCGTGCCATCGCCAACGTTCCTCCCTCAATGGAGGACAAGCAACATTGGAGACGATACATCTTTCTCTGGATCTACTACGCTCTCTACGAAGAGATGCAACGACACGATCTCGATCGTGCCTCCAAAATATACGACGCATGCTTAGACCTCATTCCCCACTCCAAGTTTAGCTTTTCCAAAATATGGATTAATGCCGCCAAGCTGCACATTCGACGAAAGGACTTGATATCGGCACGCAAATTGCTGGGGAGGGCCATTGGCTTGTGTGGGAAGGAACGGGTATTTACAGAGTATATTGCGTTGGAACTCGCTCTGGGGGAGGTGGATCGATGCCGGTCATTGTATACCAATTATTTGAAGGCTATGCCGCATAATTGTCGGGCATGGTCGAAGTATGCTGACTTGGAGAAGTCTGTGGGAGAGACTGAGGTATGTAGTTTTCTATTCCTTCCGGCTTCTTTGCACTCTTCTGGTGCCGCTCATTATTTCTCAAACTCAATTGATTCGATTTTTGCTCATTTTGTGTGCTTTATAAATTCAGAGATGTCGTGCTATTTATGAACTGGCAGTATCCCAATCAACACTTGATATGCCCGAGATGCTTTGGAAAAATTATATTGACTTTGAAATTGACGAAGGCGAAGGGGACAAAGCTCGTGCATTATACGAACGCCTGCTAGAAAAGACTGGCCACGTCAAGGTGTGGATATCCTATGCTCAATTTGAAGGAACTGAGGTTGGGAAAGGCATTGATACTGCAAGAGAGACATTCAAACGTGCACACGACCAAATGAAGGATGCCGGCATGAAAGAAGAACGCGTGTTGCTACTTGACGCATGGCGTGTCTTCGAAAAGACGAAGGGAGACGCTCAGAGTTTGGCCAAGGTTGATGGCATGTTGCCCCGTCGCGTCAAGAGGAAGCGCATGAGAATGGACGAGAATGGAGCCGAGCTCGGGTGGGAAGAGTACTTTGATTATCACTTCCCGAATGATGAAGACTCAAATGCTGGAAACCTTAAGATATTGGAGATGGCGGCTAAGTGGAAACAGGCTCAGCAAGCCCAGGATGATAGTTCGTCATCGGAGGAAGATGATAGTGACGATGAGTAGGACTGAGTGCCAGGTTCTTCGCATTCTTTCTCGACATCACTCCAAACCGAAATATTCATGCATGACAAGGTAAGCGCAGAAAGTATTCTCCCACATGGTATGCAAAACGTATCTCCGGCTCTCGCATATTCCCCTTTTGGGTTGAGTTTTGTGCGTGACTCGTTCACATTTTTGCCACATCAAATTTTGGAGGATCATTATAGTTGGATGTCCTTGCCTGCCCGTGGTACATATGTCCTGGTTGATCTCCTACATACAAATTTTATTGTATTCGAGATTTTGCAGCAATTGAACAGAACACTGACTAACTTCTTGTCTTTTTTCTTTTGTTTAACATCAAGGGGGCAAGATTGGGCTAAGTGAAATGAAAATTTGAGGGGGGGGGGTGGATGTACTCGCTTCCTATGTGATGGATGATAGATGTAGGGAGATTATGACAAGGTAAGCGCAGAAAGTATTCTCCTGCATGTTACGCAAAATGTATCTTCGGCTCTCGCGTATTCCCCTTTTGGGTTGAGTTTTGTGCGTGACTCGTTCACATTTTTGCCACATCAAATTTTGGAGGATCATTATAGTTGGACGTCATTGCCTGCCTGTGGCACAGATGTCCTGGTTGATCTCCTACATACAAATTTTATTGTATTAGATCTTTTACAGCGTATTGAACAGACACTGACAAACTTCTCTCTTTTTTCTGTTTTGAATATCAAAGTGGCAAGATTTGGCTAAGCGAAATGATGATTAGAGGGTGGGGGTCTAATGAGTGATAGATGCAGGGAGATTGCCGTCAGTACCGAAACAGCTTATTTCATATGACAAGGTAAGCACAGAAAACATTCCCCCACATGTTATGCAAAATGTATCTTCGGCTCTCGCGTATTCCCCTTTTGGGTTGAGTTTTGTGCGTGACTCGTTCACATTTTTGCCACATCAAATTTTGGAGGATCATTATAGTTGGACGTCATTGCCTGCCTGTGGCACAGATGTCCTGGTTGATCTCCTACATGTAAAACAATTGTATTGTATTTGATCTTCTACAGCATATTGAACCATACTGACAAACTTGTCTCTTTTCTTGTGTTTCACGTCAAAGGGACATCTAGAGGGGGTTCCTGTCACATGGAAAGCATGCGCTTACTCACTTACCGCTGACGGATGATTGAGATAATGCATTACAGGCAGTTCACAATAATTAATTTGATAATTTACGCCAAAGAATTGAACAAATACCAGAATCATAATAGAAACACTAATGTTTGACTACCGTAGCTTCATGCAACAGATGTTATCTTGTCTAGTATTGTTTCCTCGATTCTATTCCAATACTGAAGTTTGGCAGTCAGATATTTGGCATCATCTATGCGTTCTTCTCGAAATGCTTTTGCTAGTTCCTGACATAGTTCTGACTGATGCTCTTGGCAAGATTTGAGCAGAGGCCTGAGTTCATCGTCAGATGATGAATCGTCTACTTCTTCCCGTGCTTCCATTATTTCAAGAAGTAAACTATTGTCTACAATGGACTATACAAACAAGACATTTGTTGAACATTTTCACAAGAGAATGATTTGTACATGTTCAACGCAAATCATAACTCACACTATCTGACTCTCCAATCGGTGCACCATGGAGCTCTAATAAATAAAGTGCTCTTGAGAGATCATCCTCAATAACACTATATGCACGTGTCACATCAGTTGCCATGGATGCTTTGAGAGCCTTTTCTTCTTCGGAAGATGATGCATGTCGATCAGGGTGGAACTCTGCCATAAGACGTCTATACTTTGATTTGAGTTCATTTGAAGATTGGGTGAATGTACACTGCAGGTGTATATGATGCAGAGAAATGGAGACATATGAATATGTAAGAAGGATCTTACAAAACATAGCAAGAAGAAAGCATAAAGCATAAGTTCTTTCTTTTGGCTTACGTCGACGCCCAATACATCGAAATGGTTTGGCGTTGCCTCGCGGCCGTCTGGTGTGGCAGTGGCAGCAACTCCCAATAATCGTACACATCTTTGCGAGTCGGGTCTATGCAAACAACCGCCAGCGGCTATTGATTTGGAGATGTAGCGAAACATAGAATATTTTCATGTGCATCTATCGCGTCGGGAACGGAGGCGCGTGTGGATGGTTCTGGCGCTATGTTTGTTGCGTGTTTATTGGTTCTGGTGATACCTAGTTGAAGTTAGTTGAGGTTAGTTGGATGGGTGTTGGGGTGAATGGGTGTGAAGGAGGGCGGGGGAAAGAGGAAAGGACCCCTCCCGCATTTTCCTCTATTGATTCCGAAGTACATTTTATCATGACTTTTTTACCTTGCATTTATTGGTAGACCAACTGCACAGAATGCAAAACACTGACCACATCGTGTGAGCAGGTACGAATGTTTGGGAGGCCAGGGGATAAGTTTTATTGGAGTTTAGAAGAGGCAGACCGCTTGCATGAAATATCCTGCCACTAGTTAAACTATTTTATATGGATATAGACTTCAAAACAAAAAAATGTACAATCCAGACAGCATCCGCTGTCTCTCTCTAGACTCTAGAGTCGTCTGTGACTACTACAATCACACCAATGACACCTATTGCAATGCCAGCAATCATTAGCAGCAAACACATGATGCTTTCACATTTCAACCAGAAGCTTGCTTCCTTCTCCTTTTTCACTGCAGAGTAAAACATAATGGATGGAAAGACGAATACCACCGCAGTTCCCAGAGCTCCACCGCCAACAGCGTTTACCAAACCCAAATCTGTAAAACGACAAGCTAATGCTGTGATCACAGATAGAATGACAATGCTAAGAATATTTAGATTTGTGCTTGTTTGCATTTCATTGTTCACTGAAAATAAATCCAAAATTCCATCTCTTGTGCCGATAAACGGTAACGGGTAGGTAAATGCAAGAGATACCGCTATGGCAAAACGGCAAATTAACGCCAAGCCATCATTTGCAGAATAGTTCTGAAAATGAGGGAATGAGTGAAACACCATTATTTCAAGACTGGTCTACAAAACAATCAACTTCACTCACATTGAGAATGAGTCCGGCACTGTGTTGGCCAAAAGTATAATAACCGAGTGCTCCGATCACAAAATATGTCACGGCTGACACTCCAAAAGCCACATGAGACACGCACATCAATCTTTCGATACTTTTGCGTTCGAGTTCCATGTAATATCTTGGCGCATTGTAGTGGCAAAAGAAAGCTTGAAAACACATACACACCAGAAGGAATATATCTGTAACAGCTGGGATCACAGGCTCGTCTGAATAGAAAAGAGGTTGCAATTCAGCTGGAGTAGACTGCCCAAAGGTGCAAATTGCCATGGTGAGTGCATTTCTTCATCAATATAACTGGTACAAATACGACTGAAGCAAAATGGTGATGTTGAAACTTACAGACAGGAATTCACCATCTTGCTCATATGATCCATCAAAACAGCGCAATGCCATAACAGCCATAGTAAATATGATACCACCTGTGCCGACAGCAGAAAATGGAGCTAAAACACTCATCTTTTTGACCATGCACAAAGGAAGTAATACAAAAAATGTTACCAAGAAAAGACATGTATTGCGCCCAATGTGCCATCCAAAAGTACCAGATAAAAGGGATCGGGTTGTATCTGCTAGAATCATGCTATATGCCAAGTTACCCAATCCGGCCATTCCAATAACGGACAGTGGGACCAGGAATGATATGTTCTTCCATATTCCACTTCTTGATCCAACTGATTCATGCCATGCCTCTCCATAAGAGGATGCGTCTACCATTTTGCATACCCTACCGATAAGGATGAAATAGTATCCAAAAATAAATGCCATGACTATAATGATGAAACCTGCTGGAATCATTGCCCATCCCGATCGTGACGCACCAGCCAAAGCCGCAAACCCACTTGGTATTCCTAAGGCTCCAGCACCGACAAGATTCTTCGTCAAATTAAACATCTCATTTGATATGGTTGATGTCCCTTCCATTTCCCGTACGCTGGCGTTAAAAGGTTGCAAGGATTGTTGAAGATGACCTATTGAATTGCGAATGGAATCGTTGATGCTTTGCTTTAGTCCACCGCGACGCATGATGTGAATACTTCTATTGTCTTGATCATCGTTATTGTTTGTGTCATCGGTGGAACCATAGCCATCATTGCAAAGCAAGAGGCTGGAAACTTCTGGTTGTGGCTGCATAATATTGTTTCTCGAGAGAAGCTCACGTGCCAATTGTCGCCGCTGCAGCTGCTATCGCCTTGGCTGGTGCGTGGTGCGGGTGTTGGAGGACCCTGGCTAATGATAACATCTCGCTCTCTCCTCAGTGATTCAGTTGGCGCTCTTCGCTGTACTTCTTGCTCCGCTATCTACCTAGGACCTGCTACGACGATACCTTATCTATCGTACCTACTAATATGGGTGTAGGATAGCCTTGGCAGTTGGCGCGGCAGCTTGGCAGATGATAGATAGCAGATACTACGAAATAGATAAGCCTGTGAATGACAATTATTGATTCCACCATCATTGTAGATCGAGATTAAACACCTCTATGATCTACAAACACCGAACATTCCCCAGCCTGTGCCATTCCAATTCCATTCATAGAAGATTCGCATAAACCGCCCAGATGGGGAATGCACCATCAATCGCCGAGCTGCCGTCTGAATGGGTAAGTGTCGATAACTGCATTATTTTGGACCCTTGCATTTTGAATCCATCTTTCGTACATCTCATCCATACGGTTGCTTCAGGATGACATCCTCCCCGACATATCAAGTGACGATATCATTCGCTCATCACGTAAAAAATGCAGGGTTGAGGAGGACAGATCTGTGTACATAGACGACGACCTCTTCGATCTTGACGAGCATGTTCCGATGGCGCTGGCCATTTTAAGAGCCCACCCGCATCTCAAGGACCTCCGATTCAAGTTAGTTCCTGGTAAACTTACCGAGGAGAAATACTGGGCCGCAGTCTTTGGGATTCTGCATGATGGTGGAATTGATCTGGAGGATGTGGTTGGCTCAATTGGCGATGACTATGAAACGGGGGATGAGGTTGATGATACTATGGAGGTGGGGGAGGAGGATCTGCTGCTTCCACCTGTAGCACAATCTCCTGCTGAGGTACCTGGCAAGACGAAGAAAGGAAAGTTGGGTCGTTCTCCTATTGCAAATCTTGGTATGTGAGCGTAATTGCCAAAGTGTATTTTTTCATCACATTATTCTGTGCTGATGATCCCTACTCGCTCAATGATTATAGAACGGTCTTTCTATGAAGATGAATCAAATGCAGATGACTCAAATACGCCGCCTTCCTACTTGAAAGAAATCAAAGCACAGCAGGCCCATATTGCAAGACTGCAGAAAAGTCTTCGTGAAGCCAACCACAAAACGAGGAAACTTGCTATGGAATTGCACAAGGAACATAACAAACAGCATGACGAAGGCACTAACGAAGGGGAGAATAAGGGAACGGATCATTCGGGATCGGTGACTAACTGTCCGAGGTGCAACTCATCACTAACCCCCCAGCGTCCACACGCTGGAACGTGGGACATGCACCCAGATTGTAAAGAGTTTATGAAACTGGATGATCATTTGAAAGAAAATTTGAGGAATGAAAAGGTAAGTCACAATGTCTTGTATTGATAACTAGTAATTGATATGATAATTTTAGACTCACAACTTTTTCTTCCTCTTTGCACCTGCTTTGTCAATCTGCTGCAAAAGGAAAAGAGGCTGAACGAAGTAAAATCCCAAATGAAGTTTATCTTGGATACAGATGATATTAAAGACAGTTATGGAAAGTGGAGTTGCTGTGGGAAGGACGAATATGAGGCTGACTGTGCAGAGTGAGTCAATGTCACATCAGTACCTAGGCTTATGGTATTGAAAATGCAAAACACGGTTGATTCGGGCCACTTGTTTTCTCTCTGGATAAGTTCATCAAAGTTGTGAACGTGGACGAATCATAAAACAAACAGAGCTGACATAGTTGTGACGCTGAATGATTAATTAGTTATACCAATTCATTTATCAACGGCTGAAACACCAGACGGTCTCATTTCTTCCTAGATAAAGTCCTCTGTTTTTCTGCAGCCACGACAATCTTACTTGAATCCACCAACAAACCCTTTCGGCTTCTTACCATGCGTATGTATTTCAGAGCATTATTATCGAGACCAGTTGATAAATCTCCAGTCTGCAGGTTTTGACCATAATCTTCTCTTTCTTCTTCTGTAGTTGGAATCCAGAATGGGTCCTCGTCAAGGACCTCCCAATGAGAGAACACGAGTTCTGGTGCAGTTACTTCGCCGCTGGATTTTTTCATCAGCTCTGGTGCCAAGCCCTGGTACCCAAAGGTATCAGTAGGAAAAGTGTTCATTATTAGAGTCTTCATTGCATACATATACAGAAGAATAGCACAAGCAAAGAACAATCACAACTTACAAATGATTCCGCCTGAGGAATCGTAGCTGTGACTTGAATAAGATCTGTTCCATCAACCATATCATCAGTTACGACTTTGCCCCTCCTTTTTGACAACACTGCATGCAGAGACCCTAGTCCAGTCATAGAAGAGTGCAGCGTGAGCCGAAGATGGTCTTCCACAAGACGTGCTGGTCTTGTTCTGCAGTTTTTGTCAATGAGGATTATCATGAGATATTTTGAGTCAGTGCTAATAATTCACAGGATAGTTGTTTCACTTTTGGAACTTACAACAGAGCACACCTCACCCCTGATCGCAAAGCCGCTACAACCATGCCTCCTGTCAGGTCCTTTGCAATATTGCAACACTTGGTACCATTGTCACTGTTCTTCACAGCAATTTCTACAGATTCCAATATTACTGCAACACCACGAACTGGTTCTTCGCACAATGGCCCCGCACGCATTGCCAGCTGAAATCCAGCCAAAGCTGATCCACGCATATCTTGTCTCCATTTTTGCAACGCCATGGCATCAGCATTGGCAGAGCCATCATTCTCTGAAGGGTCGGCAACGCAAGCAAGCCCCCTGCGGAGAAACTGCTGTGCTGTTTGGTATTCACCCAGACCTTCCAAGACAGCTGCCTTTTCCTCTTCATTCTTTTTACCATTCTCCTTTTGCGGGACATAGACTTCCCCATTCACAGACTTGACAGCTTTCACAGAATAACCATTAGATAGTGCAGACGACTCTAATAGGGCGTTACCGTTTCCGTCGATAGCATCTAGCGATTCCACTAGCACATCTAAAACTAATTGCGCAGTCAGTGGGGTTTCATCATTGCTGCACTTTAATGCTTTTCCAACTGTGATTAGATCATCCTCACTACCCTCAATGAGCTCTTTGCCACGAAGGCAATCATAAACTGAACGTGGAAGGGGGATAGCCCTCATGGAAATGGCAGCGCCACGACCGGACAATATTGCCCTGCACCGACCTCTATTCGCATATCCTAGCCCTTCTTCATCGCAGTATGGTGGGATTGTCGCCTGCCGCAATGGTGGGCTCTTGCCTTCCAAGAATGAATCGAAGTCGCCTTCATTGTCAAACCAATCCGTAGTCTCACAAAACGATGTGATAGGATCTGATATTCGCAGTTTGATGTTATTCTCACAATACACATTCTCAAGATCAAGAATAGACTGCTCTAGATGGATTTCTCCAAGGCATGCCAATATTCTTTCTCCCTTTGCCGTGGCAGTTACTTCCACAGATGAATCAGCAAGGGACAGCTTTAGAAGTCCCCTTTCCAGGGTTTCAGTGTCTTGAGATAAAAAAATAAAGGCGAGAGATACAATGTGTATAAAATAATGTGCATCAAATGAGATCATGCAAAAAGGGCGCAAAGAATTACATGAATTATATCTTTTGGAACTTACCCGATGCTGAGACTGGCTCGACATTTACCTTCACCAGCGGTTGTAATCCAAAATCAAACCCATGCAATGGCATGCATTCTCGTCTATCACAAAGTGTCACCGTCTTTAGCTGCAAAGCTTCCAAATTGTAAATTGCACAGATATGTCCAGCTGGCACAGAGTTTACCCGTACAAACGATGAACCCATCAATAAGTAGCATCGAATCCTTTGCTTTGGTATATTATCTTCGCTTGCATTGTTGTGGCGTGGACCAAACATGTAGTATTCAACGTCTTCTGTTCTCAAAATCCCACTTAGAACGCGTGCAATGCCCATGATCATATTGGAAGAAGATGGATCTGCATCGGGTGGTAATGGTGGTAAGTCAGGATCAGTTACAGAGGATCTATTTGTTGATGTGAATTTGCATACATGGGCAACCGTGGGTGTATCGTCTCCCGGATTGCATTGACGCACAGCCTCTTGGATAGTTTTGAAGCCTTCCATGGTTGAAGAAGGCGTTGTTGTTGCATCAGCTCTTTCGTCTATGGAGCAAGTAGTAGGGGTTTGTAAAGCCAATGTTCTAGTACGATAATTCAAGGTTGCCTCAGCCGGAGAAGGGCCAGTCTCGCATACTGAATCCAATATTGCATCACTGAGAGGTCTATACCGTCGAAGCACTGCCGACACAATGGTTGATTCCGATCCAGCACCAATTCGAGAAAGAATTTGTTGCAAATCTTGCGTATTTTTTGGAAGAAGA
>JALLBF010000692.1:0-18726 GCA_036939945.1 Thalassiosira sp. AJA248-18
GCCCCCATCCACCAACGACGGCGGTGTGGTTGAGGCCATCGGTTCCTAGCATCTTACCATTGGAGGAAAATCCGAACGCCATCCAGCCCTCGTGCTCTGCCTCGAGGCAACCCTCAAGGACGCCATCACCGACCCCTTCAGCACTGTCGGGGACGACCGTATAATGGAAGGTGGCGCCGGTCTCAGCAATTTCCATTTCGTTTTCGAGCTCGGGGCACCCCTCGGACGCAACTACTTCGGGTACATCAACTTCAGTTTCAGCAGCAAAATCCGTTGGAATTAATCCATAAACGGTATGGAAACCCATGGCTACTTCTAGATCACCCCATGCGTAAAGGAAGTAGTTATAACCCTCGAGGATGATGGGAACTTCCCCCTCCTCGACAAGCAACTTGGTAAACTTGAGGATCGCTTTCCCATCCACATTCTCGTACGAAGCGTCTTCTAAAGTCTGCAGCGCAGAGGGTGGTTGACTACTGGCCTGTGTGATCAGGTCAAACTTGCCAACATCGGGCCCCCATCCACCAACGACGGCGGTGTGGTTGAGGCCATCGGTTCCTAGCATCTTGCCATTGGAGGAAAATCCGAACGCCATCCAGCCCTCGTGCTCTGCCTCAAGGCAACCCTTAAGGACGCCATCGCCGATCCCTTCAGCACTGTCGGGGACGACCGTATAATGGAAGGTGGCGCCGGTCTTAGCGATATCCATTTCGTTTTCGTAAGAATCATCTCGGCATCCCATGGACGCAGCTCCGGAGAAGAGAGAGAAGGCAGTAGCCGCAGTAAGGATTTTCATAGTTAGTAGGTATGAAAAATGAATTGCTATGATATGTATCAGCCAAGGTCCGTTTTATGAGCTCTCCGTGATGGGTGAGACGGTAAAATAAGCACAAAATATGTGAACAAAAGATATCTCTAGAGAGAGATGTGCGTTTTTGTAAAGCGCCTGCCAATTTTGGACCTCGCCGCGAGGCGGGGCCGGCGGGCGGGAGGTCGGAGAAGTCATGTCAAGGCAAGTCCAATCTTGCATTCTTGTTCTATCATGATGTTCTTGCATCTTCTGTCGAGAGAGGAGACGCGGCCGCCGGCCGCCGGCGATCTTCTGCAGTTGCAGTTAGGTTTGTCTGTCGGCAGTAGATATGTAGGTAGGTACCTTCATTCTAGAGGTAGGTACCTAGGGGTAGGTACGTACATAGAGGTAGATACATTTCCTTTATCACTGCCCGTACATGTAGGTACAGGTTCTGGTCTTGCTTACGGATTGTTAACCCCCAATAACCCTGTTCGGAAAGCTTCCTCTGTTCTCGGATAAGCTTTCTTCAGCTGTCTTTTTCACCACGGGACTCACGTGGTCTGGCGAGAGAATAGAATTGTGAACAGACAGCATCCTTCTTGCATAAATTCCCTTCAAACAAACAACCCAACACATTAACTCAAAAACGGGGAGAAGAATAATTATTTTCGTGGCGCCAGATTTCCTGCACCAGCTCTAACTTCCTACGGAAGCTTGGATAGGGTTACTAATTTTAAACCTAGCAAGCCCAACAACCCGCCCAACGCCCAACCCCACCACATACACTGCCCACACCCTCTTTGCGAAATGCACCCTCCACAAACTCCCTCATCTACTGGCTTCTGAAGTGATGTAATCATTGGTATGAGTCGAAGCATCCCATATCATCGACGCCCCAATGACCTCTTCATGATCAATCTGAAGATGAAACACCACCTCCCTCTCTTTGCCCCAACCAACCGCCCCAAATGCCCTGTGGGAAAGAAATCGATGCCAAAAAGGAATTGCATGAGCGGGAGTCGACGCCTATTATTTGCAAAATTCTACAAACCTGTGGCATTATTGGACCGTACTCTGCTGCTGCTGTAAGTACAGAGCCTCGGCGACTCATCGACGTCCTACCGGGTTTACGCCCACTTGACTCCTTCTACGGCCCAACTCCCAACTTGAGAAAGACCACTCATTTCACACCCACACCCCACCACCCGGGAGCTCCGCCCCCCACCTACCCACCTACCCCTGTCGGTGCTGTTGACTTAGTTCTATAGTGCCCTCTAAATTATAGCATTAATTCATTCACTTACACACGGTCCCAAAGGTGGTTATAGACTATATAATAATAATATAGACTCGTAAGGTAGTGTTTGTTTTGACAAAAAGCGGCAATGTCTTGAATAACTCATTCATTTGAGCTTCATCGAGGCCCAGAAATGTTCTGCTCTAAATGGATTTGTTGTGATTCACTCCTCTGCAGAACAACTCAAGAATGGTACCATCCGATTCAAAAAAATCAATACATCTCAAATGGAGCGCTTGCAATTGCGTAGGTGTTGCCAATATAATAGCCTAACCACCCCAATTCCCGCGTCCCATCAGGGAGATAAACAAATTCATCATCTAGCATCTCAGAAAAATATACATGAGTGCAATGTGGGTCATTGTTCTTGAGCGCACGAATGATCTCTTGGTTATATTAGCAATTAGCAGGAAGAAGTAACGTCTTCAATTTTGGTGACCATTGGTGGTGCTGGCCAATGCATCGTAGTCAATATTGCCTTCTTCCATATTATCATCATCAAATAATCTTCTTGATCTTGACGATATTACGGATACACATATACGATTGTAGAAGAGGCAATGAAATACCGTCAGTCATGACGAAGACGCAAAATGAAAACGTGTGATGGCAGGCGGGACGAATAATTTTGGGCACAATGGCAGACTACACGATCGTCACCACACACTTACCCTATATTCAATAGATTCAAATACTCACGGCGCTCAAATAATCCTTTAATGACACTTTTGGCACAGGTGTGCAAAGTGTGAGCGCTGGATGAATTTATTGCACCTCGGATCTGCTGGGTGACGCTGCGCCAGCGGGTGTGTTGAATATATCTTGCTCGAGAGCAAATTTGTGAAAGCGACGTTTGTTTTTGTTGGTCCTGTGATGGAAATCCACCAAATAATGCTCGTTTGGTGAGTGTAGAAGCGAATAAGATATGGGCGGTGGCTATTGCTATTGCAACACCAATGCCGTTATTTTGTATGGCGGCGATTCGGTACCTACCTGGTACATGTTCGAGCAGTTGGAGGGAGTTCCCGCCACAAATATTTATAAAAACTCTGGCGGGAATATTCCCGCCTTATTTATCGTCGACAACGACCACAAGCAAGCAACACCACCCAATCAAAAACTCAAGCGAATCAACCGCCAACCTCTTTTCACTTTACATTCATAACAAAGAACAATGGCAATGGCAATGGCATTGAGATAAACCCCTGTTGTCCTCCTCCTCTACAACCCCAATCTCAAGAGAGAAATAAATCTCATCGCAAACGAGGCTCTATAATAATAACATCATGACCACGCCAACATCAGCCGCAACAGCAACAACAACCCCCCCCTCCTCGGCAATACCAACCGCCACCACACGAGCATGCATCAAACACCTCCCCCCATCCTTCGACGAAACCAAACTAAAGACCCATCTCCAACAATCCGGCCCACAACCCACCCTCCAAATCACCGATTGCAAAATCCTAAAAACCAAGGATGGACGCAGTCGAAAGATTGCCTTTGTGGGATTCCAAACCGCCGAACAGGCCGAGAGGGCGGTATCGTATTTTGATCGAAGCTTTGCGGGTACGGCGCGGTTATCGGTCAGTTTGGCCTTTTCGAAGAAGAAGGGACCGCCTGCTGCTAGTACTTCTGCGGATGGCACGGCGGAATTTCGTCCGTGGTCAAAGCATAGTGTGGGATCGTCGAGGTATGCAAAGCTACATCAGCAGCAGCAGCAGGAGGAGGAGCAGGAATCAACATTAGGGAAGAAAAATGGCAAATTAGATGGAGAAGCAGTGTCATCAAATACGAATGCTGAATCAGAAGAAATTAATCGCAAACGAGATGAGTTTCTATCAGCCATGGGTCTCTCTGCAACGTCCAAGCAGGGGGGCAAGGATGCAAAAGGAGTCTCCAAATCAAAGTTTTGGGCAAATGATGATGCCATTGCAGAGCCTGGGACTACAGCAGTAGCAGAACAAAAGCAGACAAAGTCTAACAATCCTCAAGATGATATCGCCAATAAGAGTGATAGCAATGATAGTGACAGCAGCAGCAGCGTCTGCAGCTCAGACTCGGATAGTGATGATGATGTGGCGAAAAATGCAGACAAGAAAAAAGGGGGAAATGAGAGCAAGATCACTTCAGATTTGGACTTTCTAAAGTCCAAACAAGTGAAGGCAGACATTCTCACGGATGATGATGGAAGTGATGACGATAGCAGTTCATCGAGCAGCAGTGACTCGGATTCATCAAGTAGTGGTGGTAGTGATGATGATGAAGATGATGTCAACGAGTCAAAGTCAAAGGGACGACAGAATATCCAACCATTGGCAGGTACTTTGGCTGTTGTAGAATCTTCTTCCACCAACATAGAGAACAAGGAAGCCACCTACAACCAAGCCAGCAACAACATCAACACCACCACACTTGCCGATCGACTGTTTGTAAGAAACCTTCCATTCACAACCACAGAAGAGGACCTCTTCGAAACATTCTCCCACTTTGGCCACATATCTTCGGTTCACATTCCAGTGGATGATTCCAAGCGCAACAAGGGCTATGCATTCATAACCTACACTCAACCAAACGATGCCAAACTTGCCATGGATACAATGGACGGGGAAGATTTTCAGGGAAGGTTGATCCACATCCTTCCTGCACGACCTTCGGCAGAACAAACAAAGGCTGATGCAATGGAGAATGATCCCAACTTGACATACAAGGAACGCCAAGCTCTTGCTCGACAGAAGGAGGCAGAGAAATCCAACAAGGGTTGGTCCGCCAGTTTCTTGCGCGGAGATGCCGTGGTGGATAACATATCGGATCGATTGGGAGTATCCAAGGGAGATGTCTTGAATGTCAAGGATGGGATATCGTCGGGGAATGCAGCGGTGCGATTGGCATTGGGTGAGACTCATATTATATCAGAGAATATTGCATTTTTTGAGAATCACGGTGTGGATGTGACGGCGTTGGAATCAAAATCAACAAACACGAAGGGGGGGAAGAATGGTGGTGGTGGTGCAGCAGCAGCCAAGCGCAGTAAGACAATGATTTTAGTAAAAAATCTCCCGTATGATACATCGTTGGAGGATTTGACAAAGGTGTTCTATGGAATAGGTGGCGATGTACCCCAGAAAATATTGTTACCCCCATCGAAGACGGCGGCTCTTGTGGAGTATGGCCATGCAACGGATGCTCGTCGCGCCTTTCGTAGACTAGCGTACAGGAAATTCAAACATGTTCCTTTATATCTTGAGTGGGCACCAATGAAGGCGGCGGGACAAAAACAAGAAGAATCTCCAACAAAGGAAGAAGGAGATGCAACAAAAGAAGATCGCAAGCAAGATAGCAGTGACATTGTGGTGAAGAAGCAAGGATTGGCTGACGAGGATCCATCTACGGAAACGGCAGAGAATGGAGTCTCCCAAACTGTATACGTCAAAAACCTCAATTTCTCTACAAGCGAGGACCAATTGAAAAAGGCCTTCACAAAGGCTGGTTTTGACCCACGTGCAGTCAAAATTCCTACAAAGGCAGCACCAATAAAGAAGAACAAGGCATCATCCACCACTGATTCATCAAACTCCATGGTAAAATTGGGTTTTGGATTCGTTGAATTCTCCTCAGAGGAAGAGGCGCTAAAGGCTATGAAATCATTGCAAGGAAAGATCGTAGATGGCCACGCATTGGAAATAAAGCTCTCCACGAAGAGCCTTTCCTCGTCAAAAGTGCCTCCTCCCACCGACAAGACATCCAAAAATACCAAGATCATGGTCCGCAATGTCCCCTTCGAGGCAACACGGACAGAGCTTCTTCAGTTATTCGGATCCTTCGGCCAATTGAAAAAGGTTCGACTTCCGAAGAAGTTCGATGGGTCTCATCGTGGATTCGCCTTTTGTGAATTTGTAACGAGTAAGGAAGCCCAGAATGCAATGACAACGCTTTCGCGAACACATTTGTATGGAAGGCACTTGGTCCTGGAGTGGGCATCGGCAGCAGACGATGAGGGGAATGGGAAGGTAGATGTGGATACAATTAGGGAGAAGGCAAAGAGGGATGTCATAAGCGCGGGGCTGGGGGGTGCCGCAGGTGGCAAGAAGCGGAAACATCTGAAATTTTAGGTTACCTAATAAATTAGTTAAGAGGTGACCAATGAGGAGATTAGATAATCAATTCTATTATTTGCACAGATGTGGCTCAAGATTATCTAAATCTTCCCTCCACAAGTCTGAAGGTGATGTATCCTTTATCTTCTCCAGCTTGGCATCTGTTTTTGAGGCCTCATTATTGAGAGCTTCTATCTTCTCGGAAGTCAATGAAGACAATGGCATGTTCAACAGATAATCATACTCCTTGGTTAAGTCCTTTGGAACATCATCATCTACCATTGATCCATCGCTGATGGCTTCAGCTGCATATCGTCGTTTGGCAACAGTGTTGTTCATTTTGATTGCATCCAGCTCTGAATGCTTCGAGAATCCCATCTCTGTTAGCATAGCATTTGTTGCTTCTTTCGACTTTCGGCCACGAAGGAGATCGATTTTGTCGGCAGATATCGCCTCGATAAATCTGGCTTTATTTCTCATCAATGTAGCAGAATACTCCATATTACTTTCGAGGACAGACTTGCGATCAGCATAAAGGTCTAGTCGGATTGGGAAAAATGCGTTAGCAATTTCCTGTGGTGTCTTATACCTAGCGATTTTCATGTCAGTTGTAAATGCATGCATGTTACGGGTAGAGAGAGAATTTCGGAGCTTGAATGTTTTGTGAATATCTCCCTTCAAAATCCTTTGATGCTTGGACATGTTCATTTTGACATCAAAAGAAACGGATGTGGTTGTATGGTTCTCTGAAAAAGACCGAATATCGCCCTTCTTCAGCATATTGACCAAAGTGTTTTTGTAGTCGGTTGTCCACACTCCAATAGGCAGCTCAGTAATTTCCAATGATGAGTTTGAGGTTGATGTGATTGTGCCTTCGGTGTTGTATGAGCCACGTTCTGTATCAACTGTAATGTTTCCCTTGAAATCTCTAACCCATGGTTGTATCGGTGGTAGCTTTTTCTTCTTATCCAGTTTGGCACGAATGTAATTCAAGACATCACGAGGGTTATGTTGTGGAATGAACGTACTCCATCCAGTACCAATACCTTGACATCCATTTACTAACAATAACGGTATAACTGGGCAGAAGTATTCAGGCTCAATAGGCTGGCCATCTTCTTCCTTGTAGTCCAGAAGCTGTCCCAATATCGAATTGTGAGTGATGCTTATTGAAAGTAATGTAATTTAAACGACTGGTGCCACCACTTACCATATCATCTACATCAGGAAAGAGGAGTCTTGCAAAAGGAGAAAGATGAGTAAAAATATAACGTGGAGAGGCTGCATCACTGCCTCCCATGAGTCGTGTACCAAATTGACCTGAAGGTTCAAGCACGTTGATATTGTTGGAACCCACGAAATTTTGCGCCATGCCAACTATAGTTGCATGCAATGATGCTTCTCCATGATGATATGCAGTGTGTTCTGCACAATATCCGGCAAGCTGGGCCACTTTTATCTCTTCCTTCAGATTCCGCTTAAAACAAGCATACAGGACTTTGCGCTGCGATGGCTTTAATCCATCAATTACATTAGGCAGCGACCGGATGTTGTTCGCATTTGAAAAGTGAATCAGTTCATTGTCCACAAAATCCCTGTATGTCACACTATTTCCATCACCGACGCTCACGGTAGACTTTTCATCATACTCTTTCAACAGCCAATCCTTTCGGTCGTCAGCTTTTTTTGCAGAGAGCATATCAATGGTAAATTCTTGAATATGAGGAGCAAAGGTATCCACATGATATGCAAATGCAATATAATACTTACCACGATCTTTCTCAAATGCCATATCAATTCTTTCACCGTCTTTCTTCTCCGACTGCCATCGGAAGGGACGGTGGTGTTCAACAAATGCAAGGAAGTACTCTTTTGCCTCTGCAGGTGTACTGGTACCTAGTCCTTTGTAGTATTTCACGTTAAATTTGCGAATCTCATCATCTTCCAAAGATTCGCGCCATTCGTTGTATTCTGCCATGGAACCGAAGCTCAAAGATTCCTTTTTCTTTCCCTTTTTGGTTGCCTTCAGCAATGGAGTGACAAACATTGATAAGAATGGTCGATCCTCGCTCTTGTTGTCCTTTCGCTTGCCAGTTGGAGGTTTCAATAGTGATGGCCAAAAATGACGGAATAAATTTATCATCAAGCCCTTGATATGTGAACCATCAGCATCCTGGTCAGTCATCAACATCACATGCCCATAACGTAACTCATTCCTCTCCTCCCTAGTTTCGTATGTCTTCTCAAACTGCAGCCCCAGAATAGCACAGATCGCCTTCAGCTCAGCATTCTTCGCCAATTGACTTACAGTGACATTTCTTACATTTAAGAACTTTCCCCGCAGTGGAAATACTCCATATTTGTCTCGGCTGACTATTTCAAGACCGGCCACTGCGAGAGCTTTGGCGGAATCTCCCTCTGTAAGAATAAGGGTACAGTCAGCGCTGTGTTTAGTTCCGGCGCGATTGGCGTCTTCCAATTTCGGTATGGATAACACCTGCCGTTTTGTCTGTTTGCCTGAGGCCCCTACTTCTTTCAAAAGCTTGGCCATATTGACCTGTCTGGCTCCCATTGCCATACGAAGGACTTCTTCGACAATGCTGGGTCCTCCACACTCGCTTTTTTCTATGTCTGAGTCTTCATCATCATTGTCGCTGTCACTTTCATCAGCGATAAAAGCAGGCCTTACTAGCTTTTTCAAAAATCGGTTAGGCAATTCATAATTGCTCCCAAAGTTCTCTGGGTTAGATGTGAGGCACTCTTTCATTTGAGAGTCGAAAGACGGATTTTCGATCAGACTATTGACACAAAGGAGCAAGTGCCGCCGTACCATACGAGCAGTCACATTGATAGGAGGTTGATTGTTCAACGGATCCAGCTGCTTTGCCATCTTAGTATTGATGTGATCTGCAATATATTGTGATATTTGACGAGCTAATACATCCACATGAGTGCCCCCTCGCGATGTGTTCATCCCATTGACAAAAGATATTGATTCTAATGATTTTGTTTCTGAGAGGCCAACAACAACTTCCCACCTTGCGTTCAATTTGTGGTACACCATGGGAGGATCTTGTGGTTGTCGATACAAATTGACATAATCTTCAAAATCTGAGACAGATACATCCTCTCCATTCAAAGTTACAGTGAGCTTTCCTCCAGAGCATCCAGCAATATCCACTACTCTGCGTCGCATCATTTTGTATTCCTCCTCAGGAAGGATTGTCACATTTGGATCGTTGGTTAGCCGAGCCAAGTCTGGGACGAAAGAAATCTTTGTATAATCTAAACTTTTTCCATTCTGCTTCGACTCAGTGGTAACCTCTGCTTCATGACACGTGTGCATGTTATCTTCCCACACTTGTTTGTAAGTTTTGCATTTACCCTTGGTACTGTGAGCATCTCTAATCTCTACCACAAACTCTTTTGAGAATACATTTGTTAATTTTGCTCCATATCCATGACGCCCGCCCGTCAATCGTTTTTGATCGTCATTAAAGTTGGATCCTGTGAGTAAATGCCCGAAGAGAAGTTCAGGTATGTACATCTTTTCCTTCCTGTGAATTTGAACAGGGATCGATGTGCCATTGTTGGCAATAGATATGTATGGTTTGGAGCTAGAATCCCCGCGCTCAATAATAACATCAATACGGTTGCATGAACCAGGATGACGCAATCGATTATCAGATGCATTGACAAGGATCTCGTCAAATACTTTCAAGAGTGCAGGAACTGATGGTAGCTCCTCTCGTTGCATGTTCCACTGTGATGAGGTAGTCTCATCATTCGAATTAGTATGGTCTTTCTGGAGCACCCAAGAAGGTACAGGAGGTAGACGCTCTGTCGGTCCAATGTACATCGAAGGACGCAGTAGGATGTGTTCTAGTGGAGTTTTGCGGCTGTAGGTTTCTTCCAGAGTTCCATTGGCGTTGTCTTGCGAAGAAAATCTTTTTCGAGGAATGAAAAATGCGAGAGGCGACAATTCATACCTCCTGAAACCAATGGTACCAAAAGATGAGAATGATGGATAGCAAGTGTATCGACGAGGCCTCAATGATGGTTGAAGACCAGGATATTCAAAAAAGCATGTGTGATGACGACGGCATCGGCCCCTGAGGAGAGATGGGCAAGCTTGTTGGCTTGCTCGGATGAATGCCGCCATATCTTATGTTCATGCCTGGTCGAGCGCCGTTTCTAGCGATGGAAGTTTGATCTTCTCGACTCCCTATCCCTATGAATGCGCTATATTTCTCAGAGGCATAAAGGCAACTCCGTCTTGTCTGGTTGATATTATGGTGGCAGATGGTCAACCTCTCTACGGCAAATTAGGTTTTGTCGCCACGGTTGTCTCGGTTTTGGCATTTGGGTGGCGGTCTGTCGTCACGGGCGGGAGTCCTCCCGCCAGTTTTCATAGGAGTTCATCAGTTGACAACCGCCAACAGGCCCCACGGCATCGTGACGGCATGGAGCACACGGCACGGGACATAAGGTAACTCTTGGCGCCAATGCCACCATAACACAGAGTAAACCTGAACACCGAACACACACCCGACGGTATGAAGACAAGCACGGCTCCGGCGCCCGCCGAGACAGGGACGACGCAAAATACTATTCTTCCCGCAATGGAGAAGATTGATCCATTCCTAAGGTTTCTTACCAAAGCAACGGGGAAGACGTCAGTTCCCCTCAAGTTGCTGCAGCAGGTCCTACCGAAAACCAATGCAGATGACACCGCTACAACAAACCAGGCCGGCGAGGAAACCAATGACATTTTGCTCGAGCTGACCCATAGAGGCGTCTTGCAGTATGAGCCTAATAAGCAAACCATCGGATTCCCTCTCCCTCCATCCCCTACAAACGATTCATCTCAATTTGAAAAATCATCTGATGCTGATGATTCCATGTTACAAAAGCCACCGTCCAAACTGATAGGGAAGGGATTGCATGGATCTTCTGAAACTGCAGCGAAGCGAAGGATGAAAGTCCTGAAATGGACTTTGGAACGTGTTCCAACGTGGATTTGTAGGAACGAATCGACGAAAGATAATACAAAGAAAGCAAACAGTGCAACGACTTCTGATAAGCCCAAAGCAAGGGGGAATTCCAAGAAGAAAACAAACAAGTCAAAAAATGATAGTGAAGCATCAAAGGAATCTGCAACTACCAGCAATAAGAAAAGGGCGCGTGGCAATAACACAGAAAAGGAAACCATAGATGAAGTAGCAAAGGATCAACCACATCAAGAGCAGGATGGCGTCGCAGAAACTGATGAAAGATTTGATGAATGCGATGAGCGTAGAGCTGCCTACCAAGCATTGGATGCTTTGTTGAGAGGATCGGGCAAATCACTAAATGAGAGAGATGATGCAACAATTGATAGCTCTGATCCTAAGCGAACAGCAAAGCAATGGCTTCCCTGTCAAGCTGCCTATGCAGGCTCTCATCCAGGCCGTGTTGCTAGATATGAAACATTATCAAAAGAGACTTTGGCAAAGATTCCTTCGGAAATATTACAGTTATTTGATTTAGATTTGGATGGTAGCCGTCTAAAAGACGATTCAATGCCAAGAGGACAGAAGCGGTTATTCTTACATCAAGCGAATGCAATAGAATCTGCAATGAATAACGTCCACACAGTGGTGCAAACTGCGACTGGAAGCGGAAAGTCCTTTTGTTTCCTACTGCCAGTGTTGGCAAAGGCCATGCGATCCCTTCAACAACAGCAAACACAGGGAGAAACATCAAATGCAGGATCAGCTGCCATACTCCTCTTTCCCACAAAGGCATTGGCCCAAGATCAATACTCCAAAATTAATGCACTACTTCAAAAACTTCCAAACAACAATAACCCAAACTCCCTTCGCGCTGGAGTAATTGATGGCGACACACCACATCAGTTGCGCGATGACATTGCAACAACTTGTCAGATCATTCTTACCAACCCAGACACTCTCCATGCTGGAATGCTGCCAAACTGGAAGAAACGTCCAGCTTACCAAAAGTTGCTGGCGCGAGTTGCAACGGTGGTAGTCGATGAAGCACATGTCTACGAAGGAGCGTTTGGAGCTCACGTGGCAATGGTATTGGCGCGTCTGAAAAGAGTTTGCCGTGTAGCTTCTTCTCCATCCAATGCAGATAATGCCCCCAGCTCAGCTGTCGCGTCGATATCCCCACTTTTTATAGCATGCTCTGCCACTATGATTCACCCAGAGGAGCACTTTCGGCTGTTGTGCCCTATTGGAAAGGAAGAAAAGGTTTGTGTGCTCACATCCAAGGAAGATGGATCTCCATGCGCTCCAAAGCATTTCTTTGTTTTCAATCCACCAATTTTGGATGTCAGTGAGTGTCAATGTAGCGAGACAGCAGTATGCAAGCCTTGTCTGTATATCTACGTTATTTGCCCATTTCTTACATCATCGATCTGTCTTTCTCTCCAATCTAAACCCCAGACGGAAATTCCACCGAGAGTGTCTTCTTGCCCAAGCCACCAAAAGGAAAGAATGGTCATGATGAAGAAGGAGGAGACACAAGAAAAGATGGTGACCCTGACAAAAATGAGGTTGCTTTTATCCCAATTGGTTCACGCAAGAAAAGGCGAAAGAGGAATTTCAGTGATGATGCAAGAAATGCACCACCACACCATCATTCAAACCTCTTCACTCGTCGTAGGCATGCAGCTGATGAAACTGCTTTCCTGCTCGCAAAAGCCATTTCTACTGGCGTCCGAACTATTGCGTTCTGCAAAACACGATCACTGGTTGAGTGGGTTTATGGAAGCACACTTGCCATTCTCCAATCCAACCCAGACACTTCTCATTTGACTTCGAAGGTGGAGTCCTACCGAGGAGGATATACCAAGGAAGCACGTCGTAGTATTGAAGAGCGCCTATTTCAAGGAAAATTATGCGGTGTGGTCGGGACGAACGCCTTAGAGTTGGGCGTTGATGTAGGGGGGGTAGATCTGACACTCCATACAGGATATCCGGGGACCATTAGCTCTCTGTTGCAACAGTCAGGAAGAGCAGGAAGGGGGAAAGGATCAGATATACCATCGTGTTCAATTATGGTCTGTTTTAGTTCACCATCAGAGCAGTACATCTGGAAGAACCCAACAAGTTTATTGAGTAAAGGCGTTGATGCCCCACCGACTCTTCCAATAAATGGGACAGTAATGCAGGGACACTTGCTTTGTGCCGGGGAAGAGTTTCCTTTGTGTGGAGATCGACCAGTCTCGTGTTTGCTGAATGAGTTTGGGGTAAAGAAAAGCTGCCCTGCTGACGCTGAATTGCTTGGTAGTATTCTTTACCAGGATAATATTCAGTTTTTGCTGGACAAGGGACTTTTATCCCAAAAGACTGTCAGTGTCGTTTCTGGAACGTTTCTTGGAGTTGAAAAAGTTGCTGTGTACTCTACACACCCTGTAAGTCGCTATCGTATCCTCGTATCTTGTGAGCATTCAGTAAAAAAAATCTGATACTTCTGATTATGTCAATGAAAACAAAGGTGGTGAAATCTCCATGGAAAAGGGTGTCCCTTCGTTCAATCGAGCCTTTATCATATTCAATTGTTGATTTGAGCCATAACTTGCAAGGCGGGAAGACTGACAAGATTCATAATCAAGCGGCAGTTATGGATACCATTCCATACTCGAGGGTATGCAATTTCAATTGTTTGGTTTCTCGGTTTGCTTCCATATCAATACCTCACTTCATTTTCCTTGTGCAGGTTTTTTATCATGCCTTTCCGGGTGCAATAATAATGCACCGAGGAAGAAAGTATAGGTGAGTTCGTTTGAGATGGGTCTTAATTATCAGTTTTGCGAAGAGCATCCTCTAACTAATAATTCAGGATTGAATCCATGGAGAGTCCGCCTCCATTTGTCGGAGGTGCTTCCTTTGGACCTTGTGGGTGTAGCAACCTGATTGCGTTTGCCAAACCGACATCATTGCAGTACAGTACTCAAGCGTTGAGTATAAATCAAATAACTGTTGTGAAACAGATGGGGCATGCTGAATCAAGAGTAACGCATAAACGAGACACTCCACAGATTTCGGCTGATGATAGGAAGAAACATGAACATGAAGAGAGCAAAAGCCAGTCGAACGAAGAATCAGTGGTTACTGGTACTGTTGCAGGACATGCGAACGAAGAATCAGTGGTTACTGCTACTGTTGCAGGACATGGCGTTGTCACAGTTAAGAGGACTGTACATGGATACAAAAAACTGTCACATGTGAATCGCAAAGAACTATCACGCACTGTTATCACGTTGCCACCGATGGAGTATGACACCTATGCCCTTTGGATCGACGCTGATGCCGCCTACCTTAGAGATGTCATTTTCGACTTTGATGGAGGGGTGCACGCCCTATCACATGCATTGGTGGCCGTGGCTCCATTATTTGTATCATGCACCAGCTCGGATATTGATTGCGATCACAGCAGACATGACACTACTCGAATTCTACTGTACGACCAGCGAGCTGGAGGGTCAGGCGTCACTGCACAGCTCTATGGCTTTATTGTTGAAGCGCTTCAGGCAGCAGTTAATTTATTGGAAGAGTGCACGTCCTGTTATTCTGTTAAGGGCTACGATGGTGGCTGCCCTGCATGCCTACAGTCAGTTCCTTGTGACAACTTTCACCAAGATCTATCACGGTCAGCTGGTACCCGAGTTGGAAACCATTTGATTAAGAGACTACGAAGTAGTAACTTGAACCCCCAAAAGAAAACAACCAGAGGAGACAATGAATTGGAGGATGGTGTTTCTGCCAAAAACAATCATGTCCAAAGCAAATTGAGTAGTGACAATGATATGCAGAGCTCAATCAAGCCGAAGAATATTGTTATTGGGAGGGCGACTTGGATGGATAGCAAAGATCGCACACGTTGGGCAGAAGCCGATGAGTAAAATTGCTATCAAATCTTGTAGAGTAATTCTTAATCAGAAAGGTAAAATACCAGGAGCCAGAGAGTGAGACTGCTATCCATTATTGAAGTGGGCTGATGATTGGATCAAAGTCTTTCATAGAGTAATCATAGATCACTTGGTACCAAGCTGGAGAAGATTTTCCCTTGATCCCAAGCTGGAGAAGATAAATACAACACCGTGGAGGAAAGATTTCGATAATCTTGAGTGTGCAAATAGGCTACTAAATATTGCATTGCACATAATAGAATTGATATCTCTTAACCAATTTTGATGCTAAAGTGAAGAGAGTACGAATAATAAACCTCAAGTCTTATGTTCATAATATATGTAATCTCGAGGGCAGCTGACCCCACTACATACGATCTACAAGCTCTTGCAACAGATCAAGATCCTCTTCCGTGGCATTTGCCCAAGAATCAACCGCAAGGAAAAGCCTGATGGCTGAACGTACATTTGGTTGAAATGGCGAATTGGCATTCACACTCTCAGGCAAAGGTCGGACCTGCTTTCCTTCCTTCAGTGCTGTTATGATGTCAGAAGCTCTATCAACTACCTTTCTATTCAGACCAGCCATTCGCGCACACACGAGACCAGCAGAGGAGCTTGCCACGCCGTTTTCCAGCTTGAAGAGTGGCACAGCTTCATCTTCGTTTGATTCTGGAACATGAATAGACATTGTCACAGCCTTGATACCCCCCTTGGCGTCTTCCAGGAGGCCAAGGGAGAACATCTCAAGGAAGTGGGTTGTGCATACTACTTTGCACTTGCTCTGGGCCAGTCGTTGAATTGCAGATGTCATGACTGCTATACCCGATGTAGGAGCAGTGCCTATGGAGTTCAACAACATGCAAATGATTGAGATGTTAGCAAAAACATGGCTGTCATTTCATCGAAAAACACGGAAAATGAAGAATAGACAAGACTCGCCTTTTCCAAACTCGTCGATCAGTACAAGAGTGTTGGGTGTGCTCTTGCGCATTATTCCAGCCATCTGCGTCAAATCTCGCTGGAAAGTGCTTTGTGGAACAGAACAAGTTTCGACATCCCCAAAGTTCACAATGATTTGATCCATAACTGATATTTTTGCGCATTCACACGGTAGATAAGACCCCACATGGGCCAAATACGCAATGACACCAACTTGTCTTGCATAGCATGACTTGCCACTAAAGTTTGGACCCGTCACGATCATCACTCGGTTGTCATTGTCCATCATGGTATCGTTTGGAATGAACTCATCGTTGACAATCAATTCCTGAAGCGGATGACGGCCCTGCTCAATGTGGATGATGCCCTCCTCGGCAGAGGCAATCTCAGGCTTGACGAAATTGAGGTCAGCCGCGCAACCTGCCAGGGAAAGGATGCAGTCCAAATCTGCCAATGCGCTGAATGTACTACGGAGCTCGCTTTCGCATTCCAATACCTCTTCCTCTAAATCACTCACTATTAGCGCCTCGGTATCCTTGATGAAAGCATCAAGATCTCCAATCTCTTCATCTAGTTGGTTCATTTCATCTGATTTGAAGAATGCGTCATTGTCTTGGACGAAGACGAATTCAAAGTCTTCCGGTATGTTGGGAAAAGAAGTCTCATCGTGTGCATGCTGTCGTTTATCAATCGACACCAGGAAGCCAACCTACAACGAAATAGTGGATCAGTAATGTAATGCAAATCTACCAAGAACCATTCACGAGCATGCACTCACGTACCTGAGGCAAGAACACAACCTTCAGCGAAATGAGATCTTGATGCTTGGCCAACACTTGCCGCCCTACTTCCGAGAGTGTCTCTTTTGATAGACAAAGATGATACAAGTCATAGGAAGAGATTTGAGAGCTCTCCAATTGGAATAGAAAGTGAGAATATTGACAAATATGCAATGGTTGAAGCGCTCACCATCCAATGTCTCGAATGTCTCCTTTGCACGGTCTAGCTCTTCATTGAAGCCGTAATGAACCACAACGTGGTCCTTCGCTTCGGCCGTCACTTCCTCATCAATCACAGATGCCATGCGTTCCCTCAGATTGCGAGTTACAGGAACATGACACCTTCGTAGCAGCTCATCAAGATATGTCACTGATGGATACTCTTGCTGCTCGCGACCTGTCTCGCCAGCATGTTGTTGAATCGTACCATCATCGATATCCATACCCTTTTCATCATTCTCCCTATCCAACTTGTACGCCCTCTCCCTCAACTCACCACCAAGCGTCGCTATAATCGCGTACGCTGCATCTAGCATTCGTCCCAGTACCAAGAAGTCATTGGGCTGTGCACAACAACGCTGCATCCGCAACAGTATGGAATCCATGCTACCCACGTCTGATAGACGTTCCAATAACAATGACACGGCGGGATGGCAGTCAGGATGGAGGAATAGTTCTATCCCCACGTGACGCTGTCGAATTTTTTTAACGTCCCGCAATGGCTGTTTCATCCATTGGCGTAGTCTCTCTCTTCCTGCCTTGGATTTCGTCCGATCCAACAGAGTGAAGAGACTGAACCCCTCCTTGGACTTTTGATACGATCGTCCCTTGACATTGTTGTTCGCCATCAAAGGATGATGATCTGTGGCAAATATCCGTAGCGTTCGTAACGTGGACTCCTCCAACCTCAGGAAGGAATCCGACGCGGGACATCGTCGGATGTTGTTGATCGTCACCGTAAAGCCTTCCTCCAGCCGAAATGCAGTGTTTCGAAGATAACTCAACAAAGAACCAAGTGCACGTACCAACGTGTTGGAATCAAAGTTGATGATGGATGCAAGCGAGTGGAAGTTGGACGATGGCTGCGCCGACGCACCGCCGTGCAAGCCACCCAACGAAGCAGTATAGTTTTGAGCATGGGAAAAATCCTCCGTCGTCGGACGCTGGCGCATCAATGTCAAGACGCGTAGCTTGTGCAGGATGACCGAACGGCATTGTCGTGGTTCGAAGGCCGAGGACTTAAGAAGTTGATAGGGGATGGTCACGCCACGAGGCGATGATGTCTGTGACGCATCCGCAGTCTGTGTTGATTCTGGTTGTGCCGTTGCCTGCGCTTGCTGGCCCTCTTCAGTCCCCTGTTGGCCGCGATTATGATTGTTCGTCACATTATCCTCCTCCGACCCCAGAGGCATGGTAGTCAAACATTCCAACAGCGGCGCATTCGCCACAACCTTATTTCCCACCAATATCAAATTTGGCCTTGTTTCCAACAGCACGCCCTGGACAATGCGCTCGGTATCAGCCCCGTTGTGCGCCACCGCATCCTCAAAGACGATTTCGTTCACGTCCTCGCTGTAGCATGCGAAGGCAATGCGAGAGCCCTGTTCGTAGAAGGACAAGACGCGTAGGGCCGGCTCCGTGTCGGGAGGGGCATCGTCCCCTCCACCCCCTCCTCCTACCGCTGTGGTATCGTTGGAAGGATGAGAAGGATTTCCCCTCGCACGGCCACCGCCACCCCGTGAGTCCCACGAAGAGGCTTGTTGGTTGTTTCGGCCGCCGTCACCATCGTTACCGCCTCTTCGACCTCCATGGCCTCTCCCACGGGATGACCCGGGCCCATTGTAGTTATTGCGCCCGCGGGAGGAATAGCGATTACCAGCTGACGCTCTCAACATTGTCTC
>JALLBF010000705.1:0-10294 GCA_036939945.1 Thalassiosira sp. AJA248-18
CTAGCGAGTACGTACGTAGGAATACTACCTGAAAAGCAGGCAACACTCCGCTCTCATCTATCTCATTATCTCTTTCCATACAGATGAGACAAAGTTAGTAAGTAGTGTGTGTAAAACAGGACAAGCATTCGAGCAGGGGTGAAGCGATCTGTTATGTGAACGTAAAATGTACCATGATATTATGTTCTTTATCGCTATCTTACTCCCATGCATTCACCTTCAACTTTCACTTACAACTGGACTTGCATACTTAGGATGCCAGTAAAAGTAGCCAGTGCGGGCGAGCGAGCTTTTTTGTTCAATTAATATGTGAATGCGTAATCTATTTCCACACCACACCCCATCTCACAGTACTTTTATTTTCCATCCTTTCGTTTACAACTTGGGTGAACAGACTTTACGTCTTCAGTTCCCTACCGAACTTAAGTTGAACTTCAATGCTGAGAAAAACACGGAGGGAGCTGCATTGTGCATCGATGGTACGAACATAATGATTGCATTCCTGTTCACTAGTCTGTATTTTCTCTCACCATGTTTTCATCTCCTTGCATTTTTCTTTTCCTGAAGGATTCATGAACATGAGATCCAATGCATCATGGACTGCGTCGCTGTGCTCGATCTCGATTGAGGGTACTCAAGCAGGGCCGCATTGTCAGTGGTCGTTGAACCCGGGCACTTCTGGGGAGTTCGAGGGAGGGACGTTGCGAGTTCAAAAGGTTGCGCAGCTACTGAAAACATTGGTTTTGAAGTAAAGTGTGTGTGGGAGGGGAGGGTACTATACAATGTGATAACATCATTTGATGCCTCATGCATTCTCAGTGTTAAGAGAAGATCAGTCATTTTTATTGTCATACATTATATTTACATATAACGCAATAAGCTTTTGGATGACCCTCGGCAGACCATACAAACACATATATTGTAGAACTGCACTCAAGCATTGGGATCCATCTCATGGCCCTCTCTATCAAACAGCTTTGGCGTCAAATCTCCTGTCTCTGAATTAAAGTCAACGTCTAACGTCCCACCCAACACTTTCATGAATCCTCCATGGTGTATGTAAAGTTTCGGAAGATTGTCGTTCCAGCTTTCAGACGGTGGTTTTGGGGTTACTCCATCGTCCAATACTTCAAGCGATACTCTGTATTTACAATATCAGGTGCAAAGGCAAAAGGTTTAATGATCGTGCATTAATAATAAACACACATACAGTAACGAATGAACATGTTTGGCTGCCTACCCGAACAACTCACCCCTCATCCTGATCATCCAATTCGGTCTTGGCATCCTTTATCAAATCAAACCTGAACGCCATACGAAGTGCATGTTGCGAGCTAATCTCATATTTCAATATAATCCCCTCGGAACCCGTGGCATCAATTAATTGTCGGAAAATATCACGTGCCTTGGGCGTGAGTGCCAAGGCTGCCTTTCGTGGTACCATTTTTGATTTTTGTCTTGTGGTGGTAGAATTGGAATATTTTCCAAAGAAATGAGCTGATCGCGAGCTTACAACATACGTTTCATTAGATAGCGTGTGGAAATGGTGCGTAGTTGATCGTTCATCTCCACATGGGAACGCCACAGCGGCACACAACGGTGCAGGGCGGGACAATGTTTGTGTCCATTTCGTTGCGAGGCGACGTTGCAATGGTGCCGCTGACCTAAGAACTAATCCACCAGTGGGAAACATGGCACTATCTCGATTCTTTATTGGTCGGTTGCGGCGTATTATCTCTAGAGTTGGGTGTGCAATGTGCAAAGAGGGATGGTGGAGGTCGAAAGAGAGAGAGGGGAGAGGGGAGAGGGGTGCCTTTCCCGCATCTTTTTATATGGGTTCCTTTGTTAGGCAGGTGATCGCCCAGGTAGCAATAACATAAACATCATCACAAAATAACCATGGCCTGAAATAACATCATCTTGCATTCATTCAGCTCCACACCGACCCTATCTCTGCCCTATCTAGAGAGATTTGGTACCAACACCCCCCTTCCTCCTTCATGCAGATGTGCCACAGCACCCAAGAAATTTATCCACCTGCCATCCTTGCCTCACTCCGCAGCTCATTTGACACCTCAAAAATCCACCGAGTAATCCTTATCATTGTTCATCATCAGCTGCATGCATTTTCTCCGCCTTAGCAGCCTGTCCTTGATATATTATCTACTACTCGTTGTCATTGCACAGTCATCATTGACGTCACATCAAGTATTGGCAACTGCAAACCATCCGAATCAGGACAAGGCAAATCCCTCTTGCTCCATAGTAAAAACAAGCGTCTCCAAAATGTCCAGCCAGGAGAGTTTGAAAGGCGAGCAAAATGCAGTAGACACACTAAACGAAGACAGTCACCAGTCAGACAATAAAAGCATCCGTGAAATCATCCTCAAAGAATCACGAGGATATGACATTGACTCACCAAACAACGTCCCAAAACGTCCCGATTACCTCTCCTGGGACGACTACTTCCTAGCCATTTCCTACCTGAGCGCACAGCGGTCCAAGGATCCCAACCCATCCAAAAACTCTCGTAATGGCGCCTGCATTGTCGATATCATGGGGAGAATTGTGGGTATTGGCTATGACGGATTTCCAAGAGGTTGTTCGGATGATTGTTTACCATGGGCATCGAACTCTACAGACGTTGAGGGCGTGGAGGAGGAAGAGTTAGCTTGGTTGCATACGAGGGAGCCTTATTTGTGTCCTGCTGAGATCAATGCTATTCTGAACAAATGCAGTACTGATGTTGTAGGAGGGCGAATGTTTGTGCCAAACTTTCCGTGTAAGTGATATATCTCAATTAATTTTGTCATTGGAACATTTTTTTGTTACCTATTCGTTTGATGTCATTCAGTACTCAAATCAATATTCATGATAACAAACCTTAAAGCAAATGAGTGTGCAAAGTTCATCATTCAATCGGGAATAAAGGAACTAATCTATGCCAAAGATGATGACGTAGATTCTGACTCGTCTCGTGCTAGCCGAATTCTTTTCGAAGTTTCTGGAGTGAAAATGACCATGATGAAACCGAGCGTTACCTCCATAAAAATCAATTTTGGCACTGGGTCATCATCATCAAGCAAGTCCATTGAATCAAACAAAAGGGAACAGCAAAATGAAGATGAAATGGAGAAATATCTCGGTCTAATGCAGCGAGAAGCATCAATGGATCCATTCAAATTCAAAGTAAAAAAGAGGACAAACTACTTATCTTGGGACGAATACTTCATGGGCGTGGCATTTCTAAGCGCTCAACGATCAAAGGACCCAAATACGCAGGTGGGTGCCTGCATTGTGGATGCCAACAAATGCATCATTGGCATTGGGTACAACGGATTTCCAAGAGGATGCTCAGATGCCGTCCTGCCTTGGGCGAGGAGCGGCCCTTGTGACCTACACAAGAAATATCCCTATGTGGTACATGCGGAGGTGAATGCTATTTTGAACAAGTGCAGCGCCAGTGTACGTGGTGCCACAATTTATGTAGCATTGTTCCCCTGCAACGAATGCTCCAAAGTGATTATTCAGTCGGGTATTCGGGAGGTCGTGTATTTGAATGATTTTTACCATGATACAGATGCATGCAAGGCGAGTCGGATCATGTTCAAAATGGCCGGGGTTAAGTTGCGGCAATATCAGCCTGAGCATCAAGAGATTATGATAAATTTCGATAATTGATTAGAGTGGTAACAACAAAGCAAGCAACACATTGGAGTCTGTTGAAATACTGAGCTAATTGATTGACTAATAAATATCATTCTACAAAGAACAAGTCCACCAAACCAAATCCATGCATTTAATCAAAAATAGATACACCCCCCCCAACTGACGGTGGCGGCGTTGTGATTACAATTTCCTCAACAATGTTTCCATCGATTAAGGGAGTGATGTCGCGGCTGTATAAACAGGCTCTGTGACGCAAATTAAATACAACGACGAACCACCACCGACCCGCTTACGTGGCCGATTGTAAGCACCTCCAACGCTACTTATTGGACGCGACCGAGTTGGAAAACGAGTAACCCATGCTTGAAGAAAATGACAATGGATGAAAGTCGGAAACGATATTGCTCCATGATACATACTTGTCAAGTCAATGAAATAAAAGCCCCCCCCGCAAAAAATACTACCCCCTTTTTCATATATGAATATTCTCTAACATTGGCAAATAATCCTAAAATTAGTTACCAACAAGAATATTATTGATTGGAATGTGCACCAACTTGACAAAAAACCCAATGAATCCCATGATGAGGAAACCAATTCCGGTAGCTTTGGCAATCCCCAAAAATTCTTTTCGATCAGGCTTGGTGCATTTTTTGACAAGGTGGATGGAATCCTTGGCAAATTGCTGGAGGGGTTGGATGAGTACTTCGTTGAATCCTTCTTGTTGGCCCATGGTTGGATGTGTTTTGTTATATTATTTATTGGCTGTTTTTTTGGGGGGTGAAGCGAAGGAAAATGACATTTTGAGTTAGAAAAAAATGATCGCGATAAGAAGCCAAGGTTGCCGATATCAATACAATAGCCAATGATCCCAAATGACCCACATAACTAGCAGCACGGCCGATACAATCCAACACGACATACAACAGCCCTCAACCCCAACCCTCAACCTCCAACGGCTAGCTCCCAGGCCGGCCGCACAAGGTCAAATTCGACAGATAGGATCCACGGGGCCGCCGCCGCCACCAAAGACAAGGACCCCGCATGACAATGGAACACGCCACGACGACGACATTGGGATTGTTTGTCCTTACCAAAAGCAAAGCGGCAAAGAGCAACGATGAGGTGTAGGTGGGTCGAGATTTTCGAGTTGTTGTAGGTTTTGGTTTTGGCAGTTGACCAGCCAGGTCGGTCGGACCACGGCCAGACTGTACAATTCCAGCTGTCCCTCGTGCCTCGTGCGCGCGTCCCGCCACAAAATCTCTCACCACACAATCAAAACCAAAAGCAAAGAACAAAAACAAACCATGGCCGCCCGGCACTTCACTTATTACCATAGCATCAATCAATAGCCCCAAGACCGCACGAACGGTAGACAGTAAAAACTCAGCCAGCACATATCGTACTTCCTGGGTTTGATCTCGACGCTCGCCTTACTATCTGATTGGTTTAATTGGTGGCCATCCCGATACCTCAATTCCTCTTCTGCTTCGCAATAGCGATTCACAGACCATCTATTCTTTCCTCCATCACACAGTTCATTTCCTTAAACAAAAAATCCAACCATGGAGGAACACAAAGTCCAAGCCCTACACGACACACTTGCCAAACTAAAAAGAACCCAAGGCCTCGGGGTATCATCGCACTACAACTTTGGGAAAATAAAAACAAAAGAGGTAAATGGTCAAACCGTCCGGGAGGATGGATTGCCAACCAATCCACTCTATTTCCACTTTTTGAGGGAAGGGACATATGACCCCTCCACGGCCGATGCTACTAAATATGGAGATGGGAGGGTTATTAAACGAAATTTTGATGATAGTGGAAAGCCTAGTGCTTTGGTAGACGATGATAGCGCCGGGGGAGATGATGGTTCCAGTAGCAGCAAAGACAAGAAATCGAAAAAGAAGCGCAAGAAGGAGGACAAGGAGAAGAAAAAGGCAGAGAAAAAGGCAGCCAAGTTGGAAGCGAAGCGACAAGCCAAGTTGGAGGAGAAACGTCGTGCCAAACTTGAGGCGAAGAAGCTTGCGAAAAAGAAGAAGGCTGATACAGCAGAGGAGGCAGACAGCACCGACGATGCCAAAGAAAAGAGTGTTGACGTTGATAGTGAAGTAAAACAGGAAAAGGGTAAACAGAAGAAATCAAAGAAGGAGAAGAAAAGCAAACGTAGCCGCGAAACTGCAGCCAACGATGATGAAGATGCAACAACAACAAATAATGATGATGATGCAACACCTCCAAAAAAGAAGAAGTCGAAGCAAAAGGACACGGTGGCATCAACAACGCCAGTGACCAAGCCTAAGAAGAAGAAGTCCAAGAAAAAAGACAAGCATTGAGCTAGAATTGATTTTGATAAAAAAATCTAACAGAATAGAATTACTCCAGCATATGATTGTGTCACGGATTGTTACAAAAAAATTGTCTATTGTCCAAATACTATTAGCTAAACAACAGTTACAGCGGCAGCAATAGTCTGGGGCAAGATAAATCCTGATAATCACTATTTTACACATCACCACCACCATGTCATCATATATGCATTCAGAAAACACGACCATTGCTAATGAGCTTTGCATCTGTGAAAATCAAACCCACAGAATAACCCCGACACGAAGAAACTATAACGATCGACAAAAAGCAAGGAAAGATTGGACATTAGTCTACCAGAAAATAACAATGCACAATTATTCAACACAACAATGATACAATATACCACACAAAAACTCACACGAGAAACGCCCCCGCCACCGTCAAAAACCCCACCCACTTCACATTATTCCACCACATGGCCTGCCTCAATTTCTTCGAACTACTCTTAAACTGAAACGCCTGCTGATTCAATCGATCCGTCTTATCCACCAACAATTCAATCTTCTCCCCCCTCTCCAAAACCTTTTCGATATTTTCCACCATGACACCCTTTACGTCCTCGATTTGATTTTGTACCTGCGACAGTGAGTCGACGTTGCTACCCGCGGAATTGTAGTAGTCCATACGATCTTGGATGACTTTTGAAAATTCTTCATTGAGGCTGAAGGCAATGGCGCGTTGGGGAACTTCCAAGCCGTATTTTGAGTTGAATAAATCTTTTAGTTCTTGGAGGAAGGCGAATGGGACGCGGTGTTTGTTGTGTTCGTCTGACATGCAGAGGAAGCAGATTCCACCTTCTACGACGTAGTGAAACTGTGATATTGGAAGACGAGGGAGAAAGGGGGGATATTGAATTGATATATTTACACTCACTGACACAAAAAAATAATGTATGCATTTAGCTTCGCCCCCTTACCACATATTCGTCATAAACATAAGTCATTCGCCCATCAACGGGTGGTATCTTTGATAATAATACTCGTGTAACGGTGGGGAAGTTTCCTGTTGCTTATGGGCAGATATTATTATAGAGACATATGCGGGAAGGAATAATGTCAATCGTATATAAATAGAATAATGTAATGGGAAAAGAGAGATATTCATATCAATAATAGAATGGAAATAATCATTGCAGTGTAGACACCGCAGAACAACGTGCCTCGAATACTGCTGATGCTCGCTCCCCCGGACAAACAACAGCAGCACAATGTTGCGTGCAAGCATCTACACAGATCCTGCATGGATCAATAAAAAACCCTGAAAAAATACCGGTGAAACTCACCCGACGTCGCCGTATGTTCTGCCAATACAGTCTTCTGGCGGCTAACGAGGGCGTAGACTAATGTCATTTTGATATGCGGGATGGACTCTGAATGTGGCTGGTGTGAATAGAGGGTTTGTTTGAATTGAGAGGAAGAAGTTCTGTTCTTTTAGAGCTCAGGAAAGAGGCAGAAAAGAGGGGAATGAACAAAAAATGTGCAAGGTAGAGTTAGGCAATTAATTCTCAAAGGTAGCGCCGAGTTTTTACTATTACTGAAAATCACCAGAAATGTAACAATCATTATGTTGCTTAGTAACTTTTCTAACAAAATCGAAAATGAAAAGAATATTACCATAACTTACGGGGGGCTGTTTGTTGATCGGTCGAGGAGTGGGCTCAAAGACAGCGACTGCAGATTGTTGTTGTTGGTCAGTTGTTGGTTGTTGCATGCAGACTGCATGTGCAATAGGGTTGCATTGTATAACAATCAAACGCATCATCATCATGTCACTCACCGCACTAGCCGCCGTCAGCCGACAGGGAACACCTCTTTACCTCCGCGACTACGCCAACGACTCCGACTCCAATCTCATCTTCAATCTCGCCGGACAATTAGGCTACGGCGACACTGATATCTTTGGTGATGAACTATTTCCCGAAGTTGAAGAACAAACATCGAAGCAAAGGGATGAATGGCCATGTCAGCTGAAATATCAATTTATATTGCATTCGGCATGTCAACGACTGGATGACGTGTTGAGGGGAGGAAGTCAGTGGAAGGCTCCAGGAGCATCGGGGATGGAAGCATGTTGGGTTGGCTTGCTTTGTTTATCAGATAATTTGCGAGCATATGGTGAGTGGCGCTGCTGCTGGTGGTGGTGGGGGGGCTCGTATACAAACATCATCATTGCAGTCCAAGACTCTCTGTCCTGAACTAAATATATTCTGCGTGATGTGTTTGTTCTTTCTATTTTGTTTAGGATATGTCACAACAAATGCAAGGTATATCGCCCTCATTGAGGATTCTATTGCTCCCGAGAACTTACAAGTGCAAAAATCACGTGAAAGCGAGCTTTGTGTATTGATGGTAAGTCAGTAGTGTATTTTTTGGCAACCCAACATAGTACTGATTATATAATCCTTACAGATTCTTATATTCTTATACCCCCATCTTTGTTTTCTCTCTAGGGCAATGTCCATCGTGCATATACGGAAAGTTTACTGAATCCATTTACACCGCTACACTCCAAAATAACTTCTAAGCGCTTTGACTCAAGTGTGACGAGATTGGTGCAAGGTTTCAATGGGCGCTGATAGATACACGATCAATGTAATATTATGACAGAGAATAATAACACGATAATTATCTTGGCCAAACAAACGTCTTTGCGGGGAGCAAAATGAAAATGAGGCAAACAATAAGCCGAAAGTGCATGTGTTGTAAATGTAGATAAGATCAAGCATTGCACACATCATGACTACCTGCTGTGGCGATTATTGCAAAGATTGTTCTAGCGTGTATTTCAAGACAGCCCCCTTGATTTCAACTGCGGTACTGTTTGACTCAGTCATCGGTGCATGAATATCGTACCTACTCCATGCGTTCTAATCAAAGGCACTCTTTCAATTGCAATTACAAATCTCAGTTCATTTATCATTAATCATTAATCAATAATGAATGATGTACATGGAAATATGGAATATCGAACATATTCCGGTGATGAAAGAATCCGTGTGGGTGTAAGGTAGTGTGTGATGGTATACAGTGCGTTCTATTCAAAGGCACTCTTTCAATTGCAACTACAAACCTTATACTTAGATTTATTATAATGAATAATATCGAAAATATTACAGTAATGCAAGATCAGTGTGTGTTATGATATTTAGTTCATAAGAATAACAAAACAAAACATAAGTATTCAAATCACATTTTCTTATGACAAAGTGAAAGTGCATATAGGACGCAGGGATCTGTTCATTTGCCAGATGTGTTTTGTACCCCAGCAAGGCCGCGTTGAAAAGGACAGGGCGGGACACTGGATCTGATATTTCATATAATATATGCATGGAGGTACGGAAGGACACCCAGTCATATCAAACCTAAATTGTATTGCAACCGGCGATAATTATATTCATTAAATATATTGATTGATTTTTTTACATTTTTTGGGTTAGTGTACATGATGTATCGTACACTGATATTTTTCGATTTTTGTTGAGTTTTTCCAGAGAGGAGAGATGCCAGCAAAGTTATATATATGCCTTGTTTTCTTATTGGTAGTGCCCGTTCCTTGGCTGCCGCTGAACCGACTTCCTATGCATGTGTACCCCCCTGGCATTCTTGGGAACGCTAACAGCGGCATTATTACCATACATCCTCTCCATCTTGCGGGGCCTGACCTCAAACATCCTTGGGACATAGGGTACGATTGACAGCTGTTCGCCGGCACTTGACAACGACGACCCATCGTCCTCGAGGTGATGACGACTGCGACGATCCTTCCTGGGAGGATGGGGCTTCCCGATAAGGCCATCCTGACGACGGGCCGCCCATCGCTTTTGATACCCCGCGAAGGAGGTTCGGGCTGCCTCATCGCATTCGTCGAGGTAAGATAGCCAGGCCATGACTTCGACGTGGTCTTCAGCGGCTTCTAGTTCAGCTATCTGAGATATTAGAAGTGATGATGGGATATCGTTGGCGATGGTATGAGAAGTGCGAAAGAACATGACATGAGTTTTAGACACCAAACGCAAAAAGAACGCCAATGCATTCAAGGGTCACCAAGCGTCCATTTATTACACACGTTACTCACATCCTCCGCACTCGGCGGGAAAATCTCCTCGATCGCATCATCCGGGATATGCTGCACCACATCATGCTCGGGATGGATTCCATAGAAGACGCTGGATGGAACGCCATTGTTGAAGATGGCAAATTCCAATGGTTGGAAGGGTTGTGCCGAGGCAGAGAGGAACATGATTGGAGAGAGCGAG
>JALLBF010000708.1:0-13733 GCA_036939945.1 Thalassiosira sp. AJA248-18
GAATACGAACGGAACTGTAAAGGGGTGATTTTTTGCAGATGCGGGATGGCGGGGGCAACTTGATCCTGATCATCAGAAGATGCTGAGTCACCCCAATCAAAAGTACCTAGTGTCGGTGTCCAGGCATGTTCCTAGAGCGTCCCCGTTATTCTGTTTTTCTGGAGTCCCCCCGAACGGCATGTTGATGTCAACTTCAATTTGAGAACTGTTGCCAAGGAGATTCTCCATGCCGAATATGATACTAGGGTCGACGGATGTAAAAGAAGAGCATGATGGTGACCGAAAAAGATCCTCACCAACCATGGTGATCTTGGCGGCCCTAGGCAATGGTGCTTCTATTAAAAATAGTACAACTCGGTTTTACTTGAATAATTTTCAATATCGTTACTGTTATCTAGGACTACTGCATTGAATTATTTCTCCATCATCGCCATCGAATCTCATATTGCCTCAGAAGATGGCAATTTTGAATGCCTTGTGGCTCAATGCAGACGCCACTCACTGCTCATCAGTTGATAGAGGAGACACAGGGCTTGAATATGAGCCACTAGTCGCATCTATCGGGCATCAACTTACCCTGAAAGGCCGCGGCGGCCGCCATGGTCGGACGTTGTGAGCTGATTTTTTATTAATTGTGAATAATAAATCACCTGAAGCATTGTGTACCCCTTCGCTAAGGAATGCAATATCTGCAAAATGTTGGCCGGTCTGGAAATGATAGCAGGAATCCACCAGAAGTCATCGAAGATATAATGCCTACCTTTGTGGACTGCAACTCTCTTGATGGACAAGGCATTTTGCATCGCGCAGAAGAGGTTGCAGGAAATGTGAGTGACATTGACCAGAGCTCACATCAAACCATATGCCACTTCTTGGTCCAAAGGAATAAAGGGCTCACAACTTTTTACATTCACTAGCCTGGCACATACATCCAGATAAGGCAATGTGTAGCGGAAAATATGGTTTACAGGACTAACAATGAGTGGGCCCACGGCTGGGATGCAACTGGCAGTACTCTGCCCCAGGACAAGCTACAGTTGCGTGCAACTTTTTATGTGATACCCTCTGATATCCTTCAACGTCTCTACCATTCTTACAAAGTTTGACAAATCTAACTGCCTTTTTGATGAGTTAAATAATCCTGCTTTATTCATTAGAAGTTCATACCATGACCCATTACTACTGACACGCATATTGAGAAGATTGCAACACACCTTTCCTGCCCCCCCTGAGCAAAGGAGATGATCGTTACTTTATCACCTGAATACTCTAGTTCCTGCAATTCAAAAGCAACACATTTCACAATAAAACCTGAAATCTGAACATCCAGATATGTCAACAAATCCCTAAAAGTTATCACTCATAGCAGCCTCTAATAATCCACTACTTTAACGTTCTTGAAATACATCCAATTCTTTCAGATTTTCTGGCATGCTTTGCTTGGTCATGTTTCTCCCAACAAGCTTCCTACATCCTCTATTCTCTATTTCGCCGGCAAGCTTCCCATTCTATCCATCATTCCATCTCTGCCTAGTTCCTTCTCCTGAAATAAGGCAAATGTACCCCAAACTGTCTACCAGAAGCTGCTATTTGATTCCACGTACCAATCAACTTCATCTGCAGATCCGTCTCCTTTTTCAGGCACTCTTCTTCGTCGGCAACCCAAGTTGAATGGAAGAGTTCTTTCGTTGCCGCCACTGAATCTGGCGATCTATACAAAAGTCGTATCATTATGGACTGCCATGATCAGCAACACCAGTAAAAAGGAAATTTACGAAGGAATGGACATACTATCTCTCACCTCTCGACAATTTCCTTCGCAACCTTCATTGCCTCCTTCATAGGATCGTCCACACATCTTGTCACCAAACCAATCTTCTCTGCCTCCAAGCCAGAAACAATACGGCCAGTCATAGTCAGCTCTTTTGCAACATCTATGCGCATAAGTTCTCGTAATGTAAGAGACGCTCCCATGTCAGGAATGAGTCCCCATCTTGATTCCATTATGGACAGACGGCAATCGGGTGTGGAAAAACGCATGTCTGCTCCTAGTGCTATTTGCAACCCTTTTGTTCACAAGAACGAGATAGAGGACACATTTTCATTTCTTCAAATCTGTAAAGCCAATCAAGTATTAGTTCTGAATATCGCCTTACCTCCCCCAAAACACATTCCATGTAGACACGCAATTACAGGTACATTCAACCCTCTGTTATTATCAAAACAAGATGCGAATGATTATTATCATTCAGTACCCCCATTGTGAAGGGAAGAAATAATAAAAGAAAAAGCAGCATGGAATGATATACACATTCTTATTTACCTCCATAAAACACAAACATCTTGCGCAAGATTGCCCAACCCATCACCCTCCCCTCCATAACCCGAAGGACGCTCCAACAGTCGATTCAACGATTTACTCGGCCCCGAAAGCGCTACACTCTTGGCATCCAATCCTGTACAAAACGCTCGTCCCTCACCGCTCATAATCACGACTCTCAAATCTTTACTCAATTCCTCATTATTCTTGAGACGAGATGCTGCATCGGCGATTGCTTCAAACATTGGCATATCGAGACTATTCAATTTGTTGGGGCGTGAGAGGAGGACGTGGACGATGCCTTGTCCTAGGGGTATTATTTTGATGCGATTATGAATGTTTATTGTGTTGGCGGATTGTTTGACTGTGTAGGTTGTGGTGGTGCTGCTGCTGCTGTTACTTTTTTTTGATGTGATTTCTGATGTTGACTGAGGCTTTGCAGTAGATGACTTCACCGACGATGATGAAGACTGGTGGCGGCATTGAAGTTGGCAATCTCTCGGGTATTCTTTCCATCTTCTAGGAGAGAATGCTAGTGACGACGTGGGTCGAGAACGATGGTAGAAGCAGCTGCCTCGACGCAGAGCCAACGCGTAGGAGCGACGATGACCATGGAGAGAGAAACATGCATCCTGATGAACTAATCGAGGAAGAAGTTGCTGAGTTATCCGCGTCATGTTTGATTGTTGATTGTGGTAAAGCTTGGGTGAAGCCGACCGCGACGAAGGCGTGCTATTCTGGTGCTCTAGATCAATATTGGCGGTATCGATGTTGGGATAATGAAATGAAAATCAAATGCGTGGGGTACTTTATTTTGGATACCCTAGCTAGTTTCTTCTTTGGTTAAGGTAGGAATCAACACTAAATAGAGCGCGATTTTGGATGAGAACGCGACAGACATTCGTACGCACACCGCCCCCCTTCAAAACTGGCTTACTTCTTACTTGAGTTGTTGATCGATAGATCCCATTCCCATTGATCAGCGTCTTCCTTCTTTGTTTCAAAAAGAAGATAGAGAGGACCCCCTTCCAACAGAGATTCTATTATTGCGAAGATGGCGTTGCTCTTATCCTTAAGCCGGCGAGCGATCGTCCCCGCATCACGTCTGATTACACCCATCGGCGCAAAGGTGAGCCTATTGGACATCTCATGCTGTACGCTTCGGGCCCGGGGGGGTCCCCATCGCGCTGCTCAACTCACAGGAATTATCATATTACCTCTCTCTCTCTCTAACAAAAGCTACTTGACAGCCCAATCACACAATCATTGCAATCACCACGATGGTTCTCCTCCCCATCCAAGAAGTGCATTGTCATCAACACCGTCGGCCCCGACCGTCCAGGAATAGTCGCCGACCTAACAGAAATCATAACCGCCAAGGGTGGCAATGTTGGCGAATCCCATTCCCAACTCCTCGGAGGACATTTTGCGTTAATGATGCATGTGGAAGTAGCTTCCTCGGAAATGGAAGGGTTGTATAAACAGTTACAGAGTGATGATTTGGAGGGTATGACTACGGCGGTGTTTGATGCGGTTGATGATCCGAATGAGGTGGATGTTAGCCCAAGGATTGGATGTGAGTCGAAATCTATCATATCGGTGCTTTTGATGATCCAATCTCATTGATTCACTCAACATGCATTGCCTTTGATGAACAAATTTATCATCTGTAATCTGTATACACGCAGTTGCCGGGCAGTTCAAATTAAGTGGTGCCGATAATCCAGGAATTGTGCACAAACTCACCTCCGTTCTTGCACGCAACAGTTTAACAATTGGAAATATGAAAACGAGCACTGAAGAAGCACCTTTTGGTGGTACCGAGTTGTTTACAAGTAAGTATTTATAGCTATGTTCAGTGTATTGGTTTTAGTACAGTGACTCATTACAATTGGCACTAACCCTCTAAATGCTACGTCATGAATCCCGGCTACAGTGGAAGGGAAAGCAGTTGCTTATGAACCATTGTCGTCCAAGTTTGACTGGATAAAGATACAGGAGGAATTGCAAGAGTTGGGGGACAGCATGAATTGTGATGTGGAGTTTCAGGATGTCACGGGAAATTCGGATGATTCTCGTGAGGTTGCTTGAGTATTGACGAGCAATATGTATTGTAGGGAGATTATAATGTAATTGAAATAGGACACTCAATTTTTTTGCATGTGTGGCATTGCTCTTTTTGATGCATTGACGAGATAACGAGCATATATATGTCTTGGGTGAAAAGTCGTAGTATCAAAGTTGCGATGTGCATTTTCATGACGTCCAGTTCCAAAGAATCTAATGAGGTTCCTCATCTTCTGGGATATTATAGTGGTATGATATACATATTGAAATGATACATTCAACTGACGATATTGAAGTGTGATCGATCTTGCTATTCAAGTAATGTTCTTTGTCTTTCTCTGAGATAATACGATTGCACGTGACCTAATAAAATGATCGGGTCGATACCTCAAATTAGTATGTCAGTCAAGCTGAGTAACCGTAGCAAAGATAGTCAAAAATGCATCACAGAAAGGATCTGGCAAGGGAGAAAAGTGCGAACAGAATGACTCAATAATTTGAGCATTGGCCACGATAACCTCCAACTCTAAGCAACACCCCAAGAGATACCTCTGCAAACTCAAACCTCAGGCCTTCTCTTCCACTGTTCATTTTTCGTTCAGTCAAGAACACCACCGAGATGAAAACACCCCTTCAATCTGAGGAGTACTATCGTATACAAAGGAGACAGACAACATGAACATTCTTGGCATCTTCCCACGAAGCTTGCAGCTCAAGTGCCACAATTCTTGATGTCCGATTGGAAGCTTCTGTAACGCAACATGGGTGTCAAAAAGCCCGAAAATGAAACTTTACGTTCAGAATCTTTCAGAATTTTCACACCTGAGATATTTTTTGACCCCTTCTTATCTTGGCAATGATCCCCCACGATCCCACATTTTTTCGTTGTGTTCTTTACCATACTTCCACATCCATCCTCAATTCGGAATATCGAACTCTGTCAGTAACAAATAATAAACATGAAGCCTTCCACCCTAGCCGTAGCACTCTTGTCCGCTTCACTCAGTGTCGCCACCAACGCCCAGCGTGCGGCGGGAGGAGAAGGAGCAAATGCTCAATACAAAAAAATCAAGACGATCAGGGGGTCATCCTCTCCCGGTGCAACCACGACTGCACGACTCGGCCTCGACGGCGAGGGTAGTGACATCATGACGTGCATGGCCCTCTCTGCCAGGGACAATTGCAATGCGAACGATATTTGTACGTGGTGCGATGCCGGCGCCGTTCCCAGTGCGTGCTATCCTACCGAGTTGACGGCGCAATTGCCCGAGGGCGTCTTTGATTGCAGCAAGAGGTCGGGTGTCACTACCGCGAAGGCTGATGTGGCGGCTGCCCCTGCCGAGGACGAGAAAAAGGAGAAGAAGAGGGGGAAGAATTCGCAGACGTTTAATCTCAAGGAGGGAGTAACGCTAACGCTTGATAGTGCCGAAGTTGACCAGAATTTTTGTGATGCGTCGAGTCCCTTGAGCTTGGCTGGCTACATGAACAGTGAGTTGAAGTTATTGTTTTGTAAAATGTGTGGGGGGGCATTGGTGTCTTTATGATATGGTCGGCATCAAAGTTCTGACATTTTTCCTTTCCCCTCCATTCATTATTCATCCATCAGTCCAGGGTAGCCAATTCGATACCCAGTCAGATAAGGAACTCTTTTACTGGTTCTTCGAGAAAAGAACGACGAGTCAACTTCCAGGAGGCAACGCCAACGTTGAATCCGGGGACGGAGAAACCCCTCTCGTAGTTTGGCTAACCGGGGGACCTGGCTGCAGCAGTTCCCTCGCCCTTCTCACCGAGAATGGACCATGCTCTGTCGAAGACGATGGGGCGACCACTAAAGTCAATCCCCATTCCTGGACCGAGAGTGCCCATGTTCTTTGGTTGGACCAGCCCGCCAATGTGGGATACTCCTACGGACAGAGCAATGATACCGATGAGGAAATGATTAGTGAAGACGCCTACTACTTTTTGCAAGCTTGGTTCAAGAGTGATGAGGGGCAGAAGTACAAGGATGCGCCACTCTTCATCGTTGGTGAGAGTTATGGAGGGCATTATGCACCTGCCATCGCACACAGGATTTGGAGGGGCAACAATAATCTCGCGGCCGGACTTGCCACGCTCAACCTCAGGGGATTGGCCGTTGGAAATGGTCTCACTGACCCCGAGGAACAATACAAGTGGTATGCCGAAATGGCATTCAAGAACTCACACAACTTGGAGGTCATTTCCGAACAGACCTACGATATGATGAAGAAATCGGAGCCCATGTGCACCCAAGGCATTCATCAATGCAACCAGGGGGATGGCATGCTCAATAGTTTTGCTTGCCAAGCAGCGTTTGCGTACTGCAACATGGCACTTACGACGCCCTACCGTGCCACGGGAAAGAACCCTTATGACATCACCAAGGACTGTGGCGCCAATCCGATGTGCTATGATTTCTCCCACATCGAGGCGTTCATGAACCTAGACACAACCAAACAGGCTTTGCATGTTGATGAGCACAACCCTACATGGCAGACATGCAATATGATGGTTAACTTGAGCTTCCATGTTGATTGGATGAAGAACTTTGCCCCCTATGTTGCTGACTTGCTTAACGCTGGCATTCCTGCGCTCATCTATGCAGGAGACATTGACTTTGTCTGCAACTACCTTGGTAACCGTGCCTGGACTCTCAATCTTGACTGGACCCACAAGTCCGAATTCCAGGCGGCCGCAGAGCATGACTGGAATAATGGAGGGGGGCTGGCTAGAACGGCGAATGGATTGACCTTCCTACAGGTGTATGATGCTGGACACATGGTGCCATCGGATCAGCCTGAGCATGCGTTGCAGATGATCACCCAGTTCTTGAACGGGGAAGCATTCTAAGAGGCCTTGGACTTTTTCCAACTATTGTTTAGTTTGTGTACTATACTGTTAGCAGGTGATACTTTTGTAAAGTTTTTTGACCAACCTCATGAGGTACACGTGTTTCTATAAAGTAGTATGCAACCTGCTTGTCGCCTCTCGAATATGATTCAGATTTCAGTGCTGCCCTAATCTACAGCCCCTTTGCCATCACCTCATCCAATTCATCTATCGATATTGACAACATCGAAATCCTGGTGATACTGGTACTGAGGTTCATCAAGAATATTGGTAAGTTGGAGTCTAATTGTGATCCCCAAGACGAACAATTCATAATCTTATTCGTGCATATCGATAACGACATAATTGAGTAATTCAAATAGAGACTAGTAATACATTTGCATTATGTAACCAACTCACTCGACAGATGCCTCTTGTATGTAAAGATCCTTATTTGAATAAAACAATGATTGACTGTTGCATCGGTTAATTTTGAACTCTTTCCAAACATTCTCCAACTATGTAAAGTCTATGTGAATCTATCTTCAATTCTATTTTGCGAAATGCAAGCATTGGTATGTTATGGTTCTCAATCCAAGAAAGACCAAACGACGGTTATCGCAACAAGAAAAGTGGTAGATCCCATGATGCCCCAAGACGTTGGGCTTTGCGCATGGCTGGTAAGCCCATCCGGCTCTTTGGCAGGAGTGGGCGCATTGGTTTCGCACTTTGGCCACATGCACGCATCAGTAGCGTAGCACATATACTCCAAATTGCCGGTATCCGCATTTTTCTCACAATTGCATACTAGTGAATCGTACGTTTCTCCACAGCAAGTTTCGGTCCCTTCCGTGCAGCGTGACCCTTCTTCCGAGCATGGGCCGTTAACGTCACAGGTATCACCGGGAACAATATTTGCAGGCAGTGCTTCAGTTGGTGAATCAGTGGGAGGTGTTTCAGCAGTAGGCGGGGACGTGCCAGTAGAAGATGTTGGATCCGTTGCCTGCATTTTATATTTTGGGTTTATGACATGATGTTATTTATTGGAAATTGTGTCAGATGCATATTATTTCTTTGGCATTCAAATAAAATGAAAATTATATCAGCGATTGTGAGTTGATCAGGAAAATGCAGTGGCACTTACCGGAGGGGATCCTGCTTCGGTAGGAACTGGTGTTGCAATAATTGGACTTTTAGTGGGAGATGCTGTAGATGACGGAGTTCCAATGTTTGCAATAGTACCAGGGCTGGGCGCATCCGTTTCACACAATGGCCACATGCACGCATCGGTATTGTAGCACACATACTCCAAACTCCCATCCATATTTTTCGCACAATCGCATACTAGCGAATCATACGTTTCTCCACAGCAACTTTCGGTCCCTTCCGTGCAGCGCGACCCTTCTACAGTGCACGGGGCGCTAACGTCACAGGTATCATCAAAGACGATAATGGGCGCTACCGCGGACGCAGTAGGTGCATACGTTTCTCCATCACATAATGGCCTCATGCACGCATCGGTATACAAACACATATCATACACCAAACTCCCATCCTCAGTTTTTACACATGTGCATCGAAACGAATCGTGAGTTTTTCCACAGCAAGTTTCGGTTCCACTCGCGCATCTCGACCCTTCCTCGGAGCACAGAGCGCCAATGTCGCATACATCATCATCGCCGGAGGCGTAGGATGTGATCATGGCGAGGGCCAAGACGAAGTGTAGCGTCATCATCATTGTGTTGTAGCGGGTGGTGTTTTTATGAGTCTGAAGAGTGAGGAAGACTTTTACTGTTGGTTGGTGAAGATTTTCACACGACGACGGCCGGCCTGCTGGTGTTAAGGTTGATCACAGTTGATCATGGATCATGGTTGTTGAAGCGTTGATTATTGTTAGTTGTTGTTGGTCATGTCCAATCATGTTTCTCGAGGTCGGTGTCAAGACGTAAAGAAAAGAAGATTTATGATACCTTTCCTCTAAAACCCCCTCTTCCGTTCAGAAGTTCCGCACGCCAAAACACAGAATTTTTCCAGCAGAATTCCACGCACCCCGTCGAACGACAAAACAAATTCATTGGAGCGAATATCGAATGAAGCGTTCATTGTTCGAAGCAGTCCCATAATTCAGCTCAAAGTCAACATAGAACAACACCCATCATCATGAAGATCGCCATCCTTTCACTCGCCGCCATCCTCGGCTCCACCGTTCAGGCAGTGGAATACATGAACGAGATCAAAATCATGGAGGGACATCAAAAGAGAAGCCATGTCAAATCCCCCCTCCCTCACACGTGCGTTGCTTTCACATCTTGTGTCCTTCTTTTTTACTGTTGATTGAATAATAATTAATCTTGCTCATAAAATCTCTCACCTTCGCTTCTATCACTTACACAAACACAGTTATCTAGTCCAAGACGACATCCCCGACAACCACAACTGGGACGACATCGACGGTAAATCCTACCTCACCAAACATCTCAACCAGCACATCCCCCACTACTGCGGAAGTTGCTGGGCCCACGGCGCTGTTTCCAGTCTCATGGATCGTATCAAAATTGCTCGCAATGGAGAAGGACATGATATTGTCTTGAGTATTCAGTTCATTTTGAATTGCGGACAGGATACGGCGGGGAGTTGTCATGGGGGGTATCATACTGGAGTTTATGAGCTTATTCAGGCGAAGGGCCAGATTCCTTTTGAGACGTGAGTGTTCTTTCTTTGTTCATGCTTTCTTCTTCGTTTTTGATAAATAATGCTTATATGATGTGTGTTGTTCTCGATTATATTATTTGTTCCCCTCAATGATACTATCGAACACAGGTGCCAGCCCTACCTAGCATGCTCCTCCGAATCCCAAGAAGGATTCTGCCCCCAAATCGACACAACCTGCAGTGCCATCAACACCTGCCGCACATGCTCCGGCTTCTCCGACATGGGAGGCGAGTGCGTCGAGCTCGATTACTTCCCAAATGCCACCGTGGCCGAATACGGCGAAGTGGAGGGCGGAGAGGGAATCTTTGATTTGTTCGAGGATTACGAAGCCAAGGCGCATAAGATCCGGGCAGAGATTTATGCCAGGGGGCCTGTTGCCACGACGATTAATGCTAGTCCCCTGAGGGATTATGAGGGGGGTATCCTCGACGATGAGACTGCTTCGACTGACACCAATCACATCGTCTCCATCACTGGTTATGGAAAGGATCCCGACACTGGCAAGGATTACTGGATTATTCGTAATTCCTGGGGTGAGTATTGGGGTGAAATGGGATTTGGTAAAGTTGCCGCGGGGAAGAATATGCTCGGTATTGAGGATCATGTTGCGTGGGTCACTCCTGGGACATTCACTACCGAGAATGTTGCATGTAGTGAGGATGGAAAGATTTGTGGGGGGGAGATTCAAAACCACGGCGATGACATTCCTACTGTCAGGAAGTTCATTAGTCAAAGTTATGTAGATCCATCGGAGAAGTTCTTGGCTGCCAAGGCCAAGGCCAAGTCCAGTCTTCGCGTCAAGAACTAGATACTCTGCTGAAAAGAGTGATTGGTTTACAAGTGAACATAAAACATTGAAGTGTATCGTAGAATAACTGTTTGTAATAAAGCGACTGTTAAAAGCATCCAACTGTGGTATTATTGGTATTACTGCACTACTATGTAATTCAAGGTAGAATGGGCGTGTTCGCGAATTTGGCTTGAGCTTATACCGCTATACCACTCCGTCCATAGCTGCTAGTTCTCTAGCATACATCAATGATGTCTAGCACGATTTCCCTAGCTCAGAAGAGAAATCTCCTATTAATACACCCACCCCAATTCTTTCAAAGCATGGGCTACCTTCAAAAAACCCGCACGATTGCAGCCTTGTTCAAGTGTCCCATCTTCCCCAGCTGCTTCCTTCATTTGTTTATAGATACCTTCCATCATTTCTTTCAACATAATATCCACCTGCTCTCTTTTCCAATACGTACGGCTCAAGTTTTGACTTTTCAGATTGTGTTGCAAAAGAAAAAGTTAGGGCATCGCCAATAATTGATATCACAGTGAACAAAAGAAACGGGTCCCTCACCTCATCTCCAAACCACTGACCCCCACTCCACCCGCATTTGCAGCCTTCCCTGGGATGTACAGCACGTTTGGTTTCGACCGTAAGACTCCTTGCCCTTCTGCTGTCACGGGAAGATTCGCGCCCTCGAATACGCCCATACAACCGTTCTTCGTTAGAAGAGATGCACCATCTTGATCAATTTCATTTTGGGTAGCACACGGGAAAGCAAAATCTGCCTGCAAATCTGGGAGTGTCCATGGAGACCGGCCAGGGATGTACTTGCCGCTCACCACATTGTCGAGTTCACTCAGACGGGCACGCTTGACCTGTTTTGCCTGTGGGGTTTCAACAAGGCGTGGAATTGCGAAGTGAATATTATGTAAAAGGTAACGATGCGGTGTTAAGGGTCAGCTGCCCTCTGTTTAAGGCTCACCTCAATAAATGCCTTCCAATCATCATCCCTGTCAGGAACACAGGTAACACGTGAGCAGTGAGCCTTCTATCTGGACAGGAGTAGAGGTGTAGTTTATCTCAAAACAACAAGAGAGAAATCACTCACGTCATTCCATTTTCAAACACCAAGCATCCATTCGAGTCACTGATTGAAACAACCTTTGCACCAAGATCCATCAACATTTTAGATGCATACTGTGCTACATTGCCACTACCCGAAACAGCACAACGTGACCCTTCAAGAGATCGCTCCAGCTTATCTTCAATGGCATGTTTTGCAATATATACCGTTCCGTAGCCTGTTGCTTCCGGTCGAAGTTGAATCCCACCAAAAAGCGGACTTTTTCCTGTAAGGACACCTACATGTTTTAACACGTTGTTGGATCAAAACGAGTTAGCTTGTCGATGGTGCATAATACTTGATGACAGTGTAGGCATTGTTTCATTCTTACCTTCTCCATGTTTATTGCTCAGGCGCTGTGTTCAATGAACCAACGATGCAAACCAGTGCTTGATAAGAGGATGGTTCCAAGTGAAAATCTGCAAAATAATTTATTGAATTACCTTGTATTGACCATACATGAAGCCAATTTCTCGCCCCCCAACTCCAATGTCTCCAGCTGGGACATCGGTGGCCGCATCAATATAGCGGCAAAGCTGTGTCATGAAGGACTCACAAAATCGCCTGATTTCCGCTTCCGATTTTCCTTTTGGTATGAAATGAAGTAAATCATTAGATACAAACACGTGGAGAACAGAGAATCAATGTACCACTTTATCTCACCTTTTGGATCAAAGTCAGACCCACCTGTTGCATTGATCAAGTATTACATGATAATCATTGAGATGCAATCATAGTGGTGAATATAGAATCAATGGATCAGTTCAATATCTCACCTTTACCACCACCAAGAGGAAGACCCGTCAAAGCATTTTTGAATATCTGCTCGAAGCCCAAAAACTTGAGTATTCCATCATTGACTGTGGGGTGAAATCGTAATCCTCCTTTGTATGGCCCCAAAGCACTTGAGAACTCTACTCGCCAACCTCTGTTCAAATGCTGCTTCCCTTCATCATCCATCCATGGAACGTGGAATGATATCATTTTCTCAGGTTCTGTCAAGAAGAGAAACGCCTTGAGATAAAATTCTCCATTGACAGGGTCATTGAATAGAGGCTCGATAGCCAGCGCCATCTCCTCAACAGCCTGTAGGAATCTGAAATTTTGTGTCAGACATTAACAAGAATTCACTTAGATTTGTCATAAAGGGTAAATATATAGCACAACCTACACGAAGATTTCTTACACTGGCTGGTGGTTATATTTGGAACGCAGATCATCGAGGAAATCGAATTTGTTCGGATTTGTGCATGATTGCGGATTAGGGTTAGGATTGGTCTGTGTTGTCATCGACGTGATTGTATTACTCAGTTGATTACTTCCTTTTGTATTCTGTATTAAATTGCTAAAAGTGAATATTGTGAGGAGTATGTTGGAACCTCTTCCGAATAATAAGGGCGCCATTGTGTGTTGTTGTGTCAGAATTTGAGAGCTCTCTGGATCTGCGTGTCAATGGTTCGGGTTCTGGTAAATCAATGCAATTGGATCACGCTAAATTCAAGTGCACTGCCCAGCACTGCCCCACTGTGACGTTTCTCCTTTACTCTGAAGAGAAAGAAATGTCAGGCGATCTGGTTCTGTTGATGTTCGGAGTTCTCAAGCTATCTCATGGGGGAGATCTATGGTCTATGGGCTTCTATGGGGGTGCTGGTGCTGTGGTTGGGGCGTCGGGGGTAGGTGAGCTACCGGCCCTACTAGCTAGGGAGGTCTGCCATTTTTGTATCTGTCGCTGTGTAGGAATTCAATATTAATATTTGGCGGGAGCGTTAGCGCCATAGCTCTCTCTAGATCTTCTCGATCTCCTTTTCTTCTCACAATCCAATCAGGAAGATGGCACTTTGGCGATATACTGGCGATTAGTGATCTGGCGATCTTAAAAC
>JALLBF010000711.1:0-10699 GCA_036939945.1 Thalassiosira sp. AJA248-18
CCCAGGTTAACATCAAACAGGTTTAGTGCTTCCAGTTGGGGCTGCACACTCAAAGCCAAAATGATGCCTACCATACGCTCATCCTCAATTCCATTGCACTGACAAAGGCTGAAAGTTTTCAATTTGTTTTTGCCACCCCCCAAAGCCAACGAGAGGGAACGGCACCCCTCCGCCCCGAAATTACCACAAAAAGCAACACCAAAGTTAGTGAGATTAGGATTATTTTTGAACAATGGATGCAGCTTCCCAAAAACATCACCCTGCGATAGATCCGAGACATCAATTCCAATGCTCTTCAAAGATTTATTGTGATTGACCCCTCTGCAGAATGGCTCAATGAAATTGCTGTACGTATCTAGTTCGAAAAAGTTCAACTCCTGTAAATGAGTATTTTTGCCAATGAAATACCCCAGCCACCCCATGTCCCCCGCACCTTCCGGTGTATAGGCACAATTGCGATTTGTTCTGCGATCAGGGAACAGTTCCAGGGAGGTGAAACTTGGATCATTCTCCTTGAGACTGCTGAGAATATCAGCGTTCACTTGGTTGGATGTGATGTCGCTGATTTTGATCGTGTCCGCCAACGCGCCATATTCGTGCAAGTCGTTCATGTTATATATTTTATTCTCTGAATCTTCTGATTTTTAGAACGTAACAAGTTCGTTTACTCAACTAGATGGTTGCTCAAATTCAAATGGCACGCAATGTAAAAACGCAAAAGAAGTAACGGAGACTGAAAGAGAGAGGAGGGGGCGAATCAGACAACACAAGCAGGTATGCGAGGGGGGAAGGGAAACAAATATTGGAGGGCATCCCAAAGCACCAGCAAATCATGATCCGCCAAGCCGATCGTTAATTCCGCTGCGCAAGGTTCACTCCCCATAATAAAATGCTCTCCGTTGAGTTGACGTGCGTTGACTCTCCTTCCCTTATTGTAACACAGCATCCACCAAAATGATGATCTACAGTAGATCCTCGAGACCATCGCCAAAGCCGACAGACGCCAGAGGTCGTCGGTCACCAGTCACCAGTCACCACCAAACATTGCAGCAGCAACTTACTTTAGCTCTGACGCTCTCCTATGTGGTGCCTTCGTTCTTCGTTATCTTGTGTTTGTTGCTGAATGAATGGCATCACGCATCACAATGAAGAGAATCTTAGGTAGGATACAGTCAAGTACCTCGAATTAACCCCCCCCTTGGCGCCTCAGCAGCCTAGCTTGTGTTCTTAAACCCCCCCTGGGAAGTTTGTTAGTACTAGTTTGTAGTTCCCGCAGGTTCCCGCCAAGAATTCCCGCTTAAACCCCTCCAGGTGAGCTAGCCTAAATATTTTGACCCCCCCGGGGTTTAGTTCGAGGTACTTGACTTGAACTTGTAGTGAATCTATCTCTAGAGATACCTATCCGCTTCGATTTGCAATCATGAGATCCTCAAAATTCAACCAGCCCGCGTAGAAAGCAGACGGAGTCCTACATGGACAAAAGGGTTCGCAAAAATATGTACCAGTCATTTTGATTCAATCGATTAGTGTATTGCCCAAAACGTCATTCAACGGTCATTTTATGACATGAGTGACCAAAAAAGGCAATAGTTACTATTGCCTTTTTATGAAACTGATCGGACATTTGGTACTGGTTGGGTACCAGCTTCCCTTTCATTTTGTTCACTAATAAATTTTCACCTTCATTCTTGGTCCGTCGCACGATCGAGCTTTCCCACAAATAAAGACAGACAAAGAGCAAAAAAATCCATCGCATTGTGAGGCTGCTGGAGCTATCCGCACCGCCGTCGTGAAGAGACAACAGCGAGAACCCACCGTCGTGAAGGCAAGAGACCAGCAAGAGACAGGACGTTGGATCACGATTCTCAGTCAATGCATTGCGTGCACGATACAAAAGAGAATCAACCTGGATACACGCGCCGGCTCTTCGTTTCTTACATCATCTCGCTTCAAATACATTGCATCAATTATTCATCTCGCCGAAAAGAAGTTGGATAACAATACTACTCTCTCAACAATAAATAAAACCATGGCACCGCTCAAACCACATCATCAACATCATCCACCAGACGATGATAATTCCAATAATGATGCTGTCGTCGTAGGCGTCGGTGTAGGCGTCACTCAATTCCCCAATAATAATCGAGGCGCCCGCATCCACGTCTCCCACGATGTTCATCGTGAAATGGCATCGCATAATGTTCGAAAGATTTCTGCGGGATTGCCTGGCTTTAGCGATTGGCGTAGTAGTAGTCGTGTTGCTGCTGTTGGTGATGTTGACAATGACGCATCAGAGCAGCGGCAGCAGCAGCAGCAGCCTCCATCATCGTCGCAGGAGCTACAGCGCGAAAGCAGCAGCATGGGCAGTAGCGAGCAACCACATCAGCAACAACGACGACGACGACGACAGCAACGGCAATACCAACAAATCCACTCATCAAGCTTCAACAGCGGCAGCAGCAAGAGCATTAATAAAAACATTAAAGATATCGAAAGCGATGTGCTGGCCCAGCCGAAGAAGAACCACAGCAGTAGCAGCAGCAGTCGGCCTCCTCCTCCTCATCAACATCAACGCAGCAAAAAGAATCACAGCAGCAGCAGCAACAGTAGTCGTTGCCACGCCAAGTTAGGACGACACTCATCACAGAGACGGCGACGTCGTCGTGTATCCAATGAATCCACCCAAGAATCAAAATGCGAAGAATCACTCCCATCGATTCCCACCGTGACATCCTCCTCTTGTTCACTTGTCACGGAACACGAAGAACAAGAAGATGATCCATCACTAGCCACGAGTCCAAGCCTGGCCACCAACACGTCAATTATCACCGAAGCCACCACCAAATTGAGTAACACGACACAGGCCACGATGAATAAGTACAAGTCATTGTATGAGGCAATGTTGTTGGAGGTGAATAATAATCTTACCGGTACTATTGATGGTGCTGGGGAGAAGAAGGAAATGATTGATGCTGATGCTGGTAAGTTCCCCAACGGCTATGCAGGCCAACTTTTGGCTACAGGGCGGGACCTACAACATGTGAATGAGATGTAGTACATTCACAGTGCTGTGCAGGTAGATACCCGTACTTTGCTAGATATTTATTTGATTTCCTGAAGAAAAAAAATAACTAGTGGGATTCTGGGAAGAAAAGAGATGTCCATGGCAATACAATGGAGCCAGCCAAGTTTCCCAATAGATATCTATTGCTGTGTGTGTGTGTTCTTTTTCTTCATTTTTTACAGCCTGCCAACTAACTGCCAACTCACTTTTTTTGCTCCCGCCAAATTTATCACCATGATCATCAAAATTTGGTGTAGAGACTACTTGCCCAGCCACATCTGATACTTCTGCTCAAAAGAAGATGGAACATCGGCGGCAACATAATTCTCGGATTGCCAACAAGGGTATGTTTCATACTGGTGATCTTAGCGGCAATGATGATGGCGGCAGTGAGAATACGAAGATGAAGACGACACCAAGGCAGGATGATGATGTTAACTCTGCAACTGCAAATAATACATGCTCCACACCCAACTTGACACTTCTTGTGGATGAAATGATTGATGGGTTGCAGGTACAAGAACTAATCCTCGATGATGACAAGGACGAAGAGGCCAGCAGTACTACACCATTGGTGGTATTGTCTGCTGCCTCTACTACCGATGGTGTCAATGGTGACGAGGAAAAAGTTGACAACAACAGCAACCCCAAGGAAGGCGAAGAAACCGAGGAGATCAAGAATTGCCTCGGTGATAGTCTCGACGAGGATCGGCTTCGGCTCATCAAGATTACGCCCACCAAGAAGAAAAAGAAGGAACGAGAAGATCATCATGATCGTCTTCGTGAAAATCTTGGTGAAAATGAGCCTGTTACTATCAAGAAACAGTCATCGTCAGTTCATAACTCCAAATACAGCAAGTCTGATATGAGTAGTGCCAGTAACAAGCCTCGTCAGCATCATCATCAACGACACCATCGATCTACAAGAGTCCACCATCATGCCTCGCCTTCACCTTCACCTTCTTCAAGACACAAGAGCCCAAGCAGGCATACTAGAGATCGATCTGCATCATCAAGAGGAGGATATTCTTCCGATGCATCATCTGTCGATTCTCGTAGGTCGAATAGGAGCAATCGAAGTTCTCGTAGTAATCGTAGCTCTCGTAGTAATCACAGCAATCGTAGCAATCATCGAAGTGGCAGCAGCTCTAGGAGAGGTCGATCATATATTGCTATTGTTGATGGCACCAAGATTGATGGCGTCGATGACTCCTCCACTACAAGAACCACCGCCACGACAACAACATCCGAAGAAGATACACCACCACCACCGCCACCACCTACTCGTAAATTACTATTTCGCAAGATGAAACAAATGGCAGGCAAGGTCAAGGAAACTATCGGAGGTATCGGTGGTGGTGGTGTGCACAAGTATAAACTTGGAGAAATTGCACGGTATAGGGTGAATAAGGTTCCAAAAAGTAGTCGTAGTGGTGGGTATGATCCCGTGACGAGGACTGTGGAAGGTGAGTTTTTTTTGCTTGATTTTGTTTTTGTTGCCCGTGCAGAACTATCATGATATGTCACAATCTCTCATTCTCATCTTTTCATGTTACACAAGTCGAGATTGTGGCAGTCCACGTCGATGCCGTACTCGAAATGCCCTATTATACCATTCAACTACTAGATGATGGTGGTAGAAAGCAGACGAATTGGGATAAGTTGATGCCGCTGGCAGAATACAACAAGATAGTTATTGCTGCCACTACTACCAAGATTAATGATGACGATGGTAATAATGAAGGTATTTGCCAAGAGTCTTCTTCCTCCTCTCGTGGTAGGAGAATGCCTCGTTGGCCATCAAGAAGCAGAAGCACGTCGTCGTCAAGAGGAATAAGCGGAAGAAGTTGGTCGAGAAGGAGGAGGTCGTCCTCCAAACAAGAGGAGGATCACCCTGAACGATCAAGAAGCAGCAGCAGCAATCGCCATACTAGTCGCCGATCTTCGTCTCGGGCATCCTCTCGAGGTAGTGATGTTGGGGGCGATGAAGATGATGCTAGGTCCACCATTAGCACTTCATCACATCAATCATCCAGGTCAAGCCGTTCATCTCATTCTCACAACAAGTCGTCGTCGTCAATTAGGTCGAATCGATCATACTCGTCGTCACGTAATAAACCATCGTCGTCGAGCAGCAGCAACGGCGTCAGCGGCAGTAACAGTAGTGGAGGTGGTGGTAGTAGTACAAGGCCAATAAGAGGCTGCACTGGACGACCACGAAGTCTCAGCCCCTTCTCATCACGACAAAAGGAGGAGGATGCGATTGCACATCCTCATGCAAAACAGTCACATCATGAACGCCGCCGCCATCGCCATCGTCCTAGTCATTCAAGTAGTATCAAGAGTAGCAGTAGTAGTAGTAGCAGGCATTCTTCGTCTCGTTCCAAGCCTAATAAGGAGACAAAGGAGGAGACAAAGAAGGAGGAAGAGGAGGAGGGAAGAGTGCCCACCGTCTCCCCCTCCTCCTCCTCCCGCATGAGGTTCTAATTTCTCTAAAATCATTATGCTGCTTCATTCTCTATCGCCAATAAATGTCGTACACAACAATGCACATCAACCGGCAGCAGCCTTTCCCCGATAAAATTATTAGAGTCTGGAGCATATTCATATCAGCGCTAATGCTTTCACGTGCTTCTTAGGCTTTTACTTTAATATTTGTCATCAAATTTCGTTCATAAATTCAACCAGCAGCAGTTTCCCCTCACCGCAATAACTCTTCCACATTCCACCAAAGTCTCCCCACCGGAAGGCGTAGGCCGCCTTGATATAATTTCTTGTATTGGCCCCACTCACCCCCTTCTCTTTAAACCCAAGCCTCTACACCGGAATGCTTAAACTCTGAAGCTCTGCATGAATATGACTGTGAAACGAATATGCAATAGGAGTAACGACATTGCCATGCTTGTCCTCCATCTTCTCATCAGTGAGATTTAATAATCTAAGCCCCTCTTCTACTAGGGCTCTCTGTTGTCCATGGCCGTTCTGGGCCCGCTTTGCCAACTCTAAGCATGCTTCTGCAAAGAGAGAAGATAAACTCCACCCACAGTAATTTTTGTATCCGTTATCAGCCGCATTTGAGAACTTCCATAACATGTCTTCTTCTATGCCATCATATTTCACTGGAACGTTGTACAAATCAATAGCTGTGGTGTGGCACTTAAGTATGATCGAAACCGGTTTTACGACAACCATAGCAGGACTTGACTTGGCGTCCCTGATGTTAACAGCCTCAACAATATAATCATCATACAGATTTTGTGCTATATCTGCTTGCCCTTGAGCTTTTAGGACACAAATGATAGGAAGTATGACCGTAGCCAATCCCATCAAATTGCTCTGGTCAAGTTCTGGAAGAATACGCTCAATAACATCATTGAGGCATCTAGTTAAATCTTCATCCGGGCGGTTCAGATGGTGAAGCCACATTGTGCTTAAAGCAAGGACTCTTGCGCAATGATCTGTTCCATATTCCTGAGACATTGCTCTTGAGTGTACTGATGGGTCGTAGACCAGTTTCATATCATCTACCACGGCAAGTGCGTCATCGTAGTCGTGATCACTTGCAAGAAACTTGGCCTTCATTGCAATAGAACGGCAGTAATGGAATTGTTGGAATTGAGCCTCGTGAACAAACTTGGATGCAATACCATTCTCAAAATCAGCAGGGGGGGCATCGATATCGCATCTCCTAGGGACATCAATACCGCAATTCCTCATCGCAGCGAAGAGGCTGAAACCAGGAAACACAACGCTTCGATCCTTCAGGCTGTCCTTCGCAGGTGCTTGGTCAAAAATATTGAGCGCATCGATGCAAATCTTCATTGCTTTGCCGCTGTTAATGTCTAATTCTTCTCCTTGGAGGAAATTGCAGCTGTGGAGAAAACTTTGTCCACTTCTTATCATTGTCGATACGACTATTTGTAATGTCTTGGGACCGAACAAATTGATATCTGATTTGGAAAACCCACCATCCCAAGAATATCCACCACCCGCCTTGAACAGTGACAAGATATCGTCATTGACTTGCACGGACTTTTCCCAACTTCCCATAGTTTTCAACATCTTTGACATTGTTACAGCATCCTCCGCAATCGCAAGTTCTTCTAAACTGTCAACCTTATCACTACCATTCAAATCCAATGATGACGACCCCGGCAAATTAGACTTCCGCAAGGTAGATCTCCTTTCGTCGTGTTTTGTTTTGGTGTTGCGTCTCTTTGCGGTGTTGCATGCTTTCATCCAAACAAAGGTAATGTTGTGACATAATGGGAGCACAAAGCTCAGAAGCGACGCCACCATGAGATATGCATGCCCATTGGTACGTCCAGGCAAGTTGGAAATCAGCCCAATTGTGGGCAGAGTAATTGACAGAACGCCACAACAAACTCTAATGGATGAGGCTATTTGATCAAACTCTCTGAATATCTCGGGCAATCCTTCCGTTTTCACATTAAGGAGCCATGCCACTAAGAGAGGCAATACCGCAAGGATGACCCCAATAACCAAAAGCCAGGGACCTGCTGCACACTGGCATGCATACATTCCGTCATTGATTTCAATACTTTTTACTCGAAAAATTGGCACAGAAAGATTGATAATCTGCAGAATGATTTGCGGTAGCATCAACACAGCAAGAACACGCATTGAGTCTGCAAGTGTGACCTGTTGCCTTATAGTTTTGCGCCCCCCTGCTGGTTTAGCCTTGTATTTGCCGCAGCTTACCACGACCAGTGTCCATTCTGAGAGTTTGCTCAATACCTTCATCGCTTTCAATCTGGCGGCTTGGATTTTCTCAGTTATCGTTTCGCTCGAAGATTTTTGGTCTGAGTTAGTCGCGGATGCAAATGCTGCCATCGGACTAACAATGCAGCTGATCCTCCATGACCTGGATACGAGTATCGATCCCATCAATGAAATACTGATGAGGAGGATGGGCTGCCGTAGAGCACACCCAACATTACTTTCGGGTACCGCAAACATGAATGACCCCACTGTTGCTACCGATCCCGAAACAACAAACAGCGAAAGAGCGGTAGGCTGGGAGAGTTCCAGTAGAGATTCACGCCGATTCAGGAAGAGTGCCACGGCCACGTATAGCTGGGCACATCCAAAGAGGGACAATAGAGCGCCGAGACATGCTCGAAAAGCGAATGTGGAATCAACTGCGCCAATGGTCGCTATGAGTGCGACGAAGGTGATGGCAGCCCCAACTCCTGTGATTCGCTTATCTTGAATGCAATTTGGGCATAATTGAGCTGCAGGAGGCACCGATCCACAGTGTTTAGCGTTGATCGAGGATCGCTGGCTGTTGGTTTACGCAGGTGACGCTGTCTGGGGTGAATAGGGAGTGAATGGGGAAGGAGGTCGCCCTGCCCAAGTAAAAATGTATTTTAGTATGTTAATGGATAGATTGGTGATGGTTTTATTGTTCGAAAAGGTTCGGATCAAAGTGAATCTCGTGCATCGTGGTGATTGTGGTGGATGTGATGATGTCCACCTGATGTCCACCGCCTGATGCGAGAAGATGCCCATTCAAGAGATTCAAGTATCTACGAGGAGATATGTACGATTTGCTGTCGCTTGAGTGTTGAGTGGTACTATCATCTACCTTATCTACTTGAACTTATTCCCGCTTACTCGCGATATTCAAGACTAAAAGTAGGTGTTATTAGTGCACTGGTGAAGAAAGAGTCATTAATTTAGTTGTTCGATACATAGCTCTTCTCATGGTTGTACCTACGAAGTCTGTTGTAGTGTTTGCATTGCATATTGCATGCCTTCGTACCTACCTACCTACCTGCATCTGCATGCCAAATAAATATCTAATACAAATATGGCGACGCGGACTGACGCGGATACAGTATTGTTGGTCCTGAAGCAAGACCCTTGAAGCGAGAAAGCGGGCCCTTTTTGAAGCGAGTTCACAGTTAGTCCTCCACCACCTCTCGCCTCCGCGGAAGCAGTAGCAGCGTGGCAGCGATAGATCCCTCCAGACTAATGGTCAAATAAAAATTGATCTCCTCGGCCTAATGGACAAAACACATGCTGAGTGTCTCGCAATTCTGGCTTGGTGCGGTGGATGTGACCCTCGCATCCATCGCCGAAAGCAAAATTTCATTCAAAGTTGGAATCGGACATTGACGTTACCCTCAATTTAGTACAAGCCTATCATGATATCCACCCCCTACACCGAACACCGGGGCATATCGAAAGTGATGCCTTCCAAGATAATTGAACCAGCTACACATCGCACTATGGATGGAATTATGGACGATGCCCATGCCAAACTAGAGCAGCAGTCAAGGAACCAATTTTTGTAATTGAGCATACTCCGAAGGGTGGTGCGTGAGATGATAATTGCTGCAATGTACGTCAGAATGGTTGACTGTCAAATAGATATGATCAGTTCTTTTCTTTTGATGCATGATGTTTTTTTCACAGATTGGTGCCATCAAGAGGGCCATATTTCCTTCGATTGCTAATTATTTCAATTAGAGTACTTTCGTTTGCCATTGAGACTCTATCCTATATTTGAGTAGCGATACAATATATTATTGAAAGAATAAATAGGAGAGGCATTCATCATATGATATCATGATATCCAGCAATCGCTTGATGTTTTTCAGTATTGTTTGGGTAATAGCTGATAAGAGCGATATTATACTCAGGTTTAACCCATCGGCATGCTACTGCCTGCCATCCAAATACACCGCCGACCTTTTGATCATTGATTGCAGTTTATTCTTCCCAAAGTATAACACTTGATAACTGGCATATCAACAAGCTGGAGATAAGGTTTGCTCAATTTCCAATGAGAAAGGTAGCAGAAATGTGTTTGTTGTGTACCACTTCCAGTGCGAGGCTTTCAGAAGGACTTCAGTTTTAGAAAGATACATGTTGATACATTGTACTGCAATGATAGATGCACACAATAACTTGTCTAATCATTATTTACACAATACCAGCCAAAAACTCAAAACTTCAAGAGCAAGCTGACTTGGGCACAAAAATGCCAGCTATACTTATACAATCAAAATTGCCCATCCTTCTCCTCCAGTGAATATGTACATGATTGATCTAACTAAACGAAGAGCAAACAGACTGGGCACGCAAAAAATTCTCTATCTCTACGATCAAATTCGCTCTCTTCCTGGCTACCTCGGGCTGCGCCCACATCCTGCAGTGGCTCACTCATGCCCATCTCATTAACACTAATGTTCCTTTCAAGTCTGTATCACCGATTGAAAGACTTCATTGCATGCAAATCCGTTCCAAATACTCTCTTCCTCTCCCATGCCAAAATGTCCACAAGATCATTTTTGCCATGCATGCCGTGCATGGAAGAAATACCGTGACATTTCAGTTCTGACCTGAGTTCTTTTGGGCTCAAAGACTGCAAATCATCGTCAAGAAAATGGTTGTAGTTCTTTTTGACAGTTTGAACGGTGGAGCTTCGCTGCTGCAGCGGCGCACAACTCCTCTTCTCGAGTTGCCATTTCTTCCATGTCCGAGCTATCAATTCAACTGATCGCTCAACCTTGAGCCTTAGTCTCAATTCCTCTATGCGTTCACGCACATCAGCTCCAGATACTGGCGATGCAGTAGTTGCAATTCTCATTATGCTGTGGGTCCTAT
>JALLBF010000721.1:0-16611 GCA_036939945.1 Thalassiosira sp. AJA248-18
TTGCATCTAGCGAAGTTGCTAACAATCGATCGGATCGAGACGATTTGGAAATAAGCGGGCGACGGGCACGCTCCCTTAAATTGGATATTTTTATCCATTCTACATAGGAATACGTAAAACGATGTTCTCATTTCGGATAATGGAAACCTCCCCTCAAGTGGTCCGATTGCAGATTAATCGTCTTCTTGCCCTGAAGTGATTACTTTATGCATAGCGTAGCTTGAACAGGGTAAAATTAAGCGCGGCAGAGTGAATATTTGAGCGCTAACAAACTATCTAATAATTGTACGTACGTATGATCATAGAAATGGTTCCGTATGTATCTTCCCCACTAAAGCTAAAGAAAAAACCCATCAGGGACTCTATATCATGCGGGCTTCACAAAATGATAGCATGCGCACCATCACTTTGCTCAAACTCATGGCGAGCCTTGAAGAGCGTGCTCTATTTTTCACACCAGAATTGGAGAGTAGTACTCCTTTAGCTTTAGTTTAAAGACAACAAGCCCCCCCGTTCTCATTTGTCATGATTGTGGTTCTTGAGTATGTCTGGGTGTCTTTCATACCTGCGAAACAAACTAATGCACGAGAGGATAGACATAAATCAATGCCAACAATTCCGTCTCCCGCTCCACTTACGGCACCGTCAAGGCAATGGCCTTGGCTCAAGTTTCTTCCACCTCATCCATAATATTATTCTGTAAACTGGCTGGATCCTGTCTCCTTGGCTGTTTTTGTGTTGTGTTGATTGTGTGTAATCCAAAACAGTGAGAGCTTTGCGACGTGATGTGGTGTGGTGTTAGTATCATAGGTGTTGCTATTTGTGTGTGAGATCGCTCATCTCGACGATGCGTGAAAATTCATTGAAAAAGAGAATATTGATGAATCACTAATCACGGATAGAAATATATTGAACTCAATTGTGAATTCGTGAATACTCCAACTAATCCCAATGAATATGCAGGCAGTTTGTGATGATCATCGTATTGGTTCCTACCATACCCAATGAATGGTGAAATTTTGAAAGAGAACCTTGATGAATCACTAATCACGGAAAGAAATGAAATGTTTTCAACCCATGTCATGTGCGCGATGGGGGGGCTCGACCACGAGATATACGTACGTAAGGTTAGCTAGGTATACAACGATCGCTCCTCTGACTTTGTGCCCAGTTTTTGCTTGGTTCATACAGTCTGCCCACCTTCCCAAGGCCATTATCATTATCCTCTTCCTCGTTTAATTTTGAAGAGGATCATATCTTTGGGGTGGGTGTGCTTTTAACTACCATTGCAAAGACTTGGCGGAAAGATACCTATACCACTCTACTTTTATATAAAAAATTAAAGGTGTTCTCATAGGGGAAACAACTGTGTTTTGCGTGTTACCCGCGCGTCGTTGATGCCTCTTTCCCACCATGATGCGAGCGGCTTCCCTATGGCATGGCCGCAGATGAGCGTATGTGACCAATCCGCCACCGCAGCTCTCTTGTATGGGTCTTGGTTGAGGTCGCTGCGGCTGGGTTTAGTAAAATATTTAGTTTAGTTTAACCTACTTTATTATGTGTATTTATACAGCACATCAATATTTTTATGACAGCTCATGAACCCACTTTAGATACTGGATAGTCATACCCGCCAACTAGTAGACCTTCCTTACTTAAACTATAACTATATAAATGTCTCCCCATGGGGAAAGGCCCCAACCCTATGATAAAACAATCTCCTTTTTTGGCAAAACATATATTAGACTGCCTTGTATTCTTTTTCTTTGCTTTCCAGAACTTTCTTTGTGTTGCTCATTTTCCTGAATGTTTCACCGATGGGACCCTTTTTTCTCTAGTAGTAGGTGCTCTCTACGTAAAACGGAAGGGTTGGCGGACGGGCTAAAACAGTTTTATGGTAGCTAGGTACGTAACATAGCCGAATCGATCAAAAATCATTAGTGTGTTTGCATAGCGATAATGCATCCTTAACACCTTGCAACCTCATATAAACGGTGCATTCTCCCAACCTACTCTCGAAGCTGATTGGGAGAATGCCCATATCAGGATGTGGCGGGGGGGACGTTGTAATCCTGAGTGGTGAGATTTTTGATTTTTTTTGGACAAAACCGTACAATTTATTCCTGTAACTAGAAAGCAGCAGTAAAGCTTAGCAATCACAAGCTACCATGTCTAGCCGTGTGGTTCTTGGAGGTATTCTTCTTCACCTTGGATCCTTGAAGCAGAGAAAGTGACTGTGTTAGGAAGATTTGATGAAGCCTGGTATACATGAACTCAATCAAATATGCCAAGGGGTATAAATTCATTCCCGAGGAAGCTTTTGCAAGTGAGCTCACGGATTTATCGTGCACTCAATCGAATGTTACAAAAATGGGGATGTGTTCGAAGTCAGTTTGGTTCAGACTTGATGCAGCTTGAGCAATCGATGATTGTCTAGGTTCATGTTTTGCATCCAAAGAAGAAGCTTCAAAGAAACGTCATAACGAGATTTGTAACAAATATCCTCTAGGTAGCACATTATACAGTATTATGAAAGCACATGTAGAAATGTATCATTGATGCTTCTAAAAAAGACTGCCAGCAATGATGCCATCTCAATTTCAATTTGGAGTTGGGGTGGTTCGTGATGGGATTATGCTTTTACTTTTTGATTCCATATTAAATGGGTATTGAACTTCATCATCGCACCAGATAGTTGTACCAAAATCAATGCTATTTTGAAAAAATCCTAGCTATCACTTTTACATTCGAGAGGTTGCACTCAATTTCATGATGTGTTTCACAGAAAAGGTCCCACCCACTCACTTTTTATCTATTCCTGCCCCGCCAAAGAAACATCCCGCGAGGTACTGCCGTCAGGATCGTGCCGGCTTGTTCCTTGCCCATGCTGAATATCCTGTTGAGCCTTCACTTCTCAGAAGTTATCTTGCAACCGCCTTCAAAATTGATTGGGTCGCTCAAGATACTTGGGAAAACTTCGTCAGCTTTGCCTGAGTTCAAACATGTCCGCTGCTTTCCCTCGGCTTCAATTCCTCCCTTTTATTCCCTTAGGGTAGAGCATTAGCAATAATAGGTGGGCTGTCTCAAGTTGCAGTTAACATGTCCGAACTTTCCATTGCACCAACATCTACATTAATGGCACTCTCAATATTCTTGCTCATAGCCACACCTTCCTCATCAACACCAGCAATCTGAGAAGTACCATTCTTCGTGGCCCTCTTCTCATTTGCTGAGTTACTATTGTTTGAGGAGATTAATGATACTTCGGCCGTNCGTGGCCCTCTTCTCATTTGCTGAGTTACTATTGTTTGAGGAGATTAATGATACTTCGGCCGTTGTGACTGTGTTGTTCTCCAGTATGCAAGGTGCGTCTGGCACGCTCTGATCCGGAAGAGTGGCTTCATCGTTGGCGGTATCCTCTGCCTCTTTCTCTGCCAAAGCAGCAGGAGGTCTACTTTCCTCGTCGACCTCAGTTAACTGAGCACACCCATTCTGCTGATCAATTTTCTCCGGAGGTGTTGAAATGGTACCCAAAGATTTTAATGATGCCTCCGCGGCTACTCTAGCGTCAACCTCCTCATCCTCAGTTCGATTTTTGCCGTTGGATATGCAAGGTGCTTCTTGATCGGTTTGATCCAGCCGAATGTCTTCATCATTGATCGTATCCTTTGATTCATCCTCCACCAAAATTTCCTTATCAACACCAGTGAACTGATCAGATCCTTTATCGAAATCTTCAACTGGAGATGAGCTATCATCCAAGGAAATTGGTGGCGCCTCTTGGGCGAACGTATCCACGTCGTTCTCAACCCCATCTTGCTTATCTTCTTTCGATTCGCTGGATGCTTCTACGCCTTCAACTAGAGTTGAGCTATCATCAAAGGAATTTGGTGGCGCCTCTTGGGCGAACGTATCCACGTCGTTCTCAACCCCATCTTGATTATCTTCTTTCGATTCGCTGGATGCTTCTACGCATTCAACTAGAGTTGAGATATCATCCAAGGAAATTGGTGGCGGCTCTTGGGCGAACGTATTCTCAACCCCGTCTTGCTTATCTTCTTTCGATTCGCTGGATGCTTCTATGCCTTGATCTCCAGTAGTGTCCACGTCATTCCAGCTCCCCTTTTCGTTTTCTGTCAAAACAGTGTGCCCAGTTTCCTCATCCTCAGGTGTTTTCTCCTCCTCATGAAAGGGAGACTCATGTGGTGGCTGCACAGATGGAGAAATCACAGACTCCACAATACGTGTCTGATCACCTTTCTGAGCTACCTGGACAAGAAAACACGCTACGTCATTCGTGGCTACAATATCCTTGTCCACCTCTGCCATGAGAAGAAGAATTGTAAAGACAAATATCAATGTACCCGCATTAGACATAATCGTGTATAGCTCTTCACCAAACAGTTGCCCTACTGCCATAGCCTGGAAAAAGGGCGACAAGATGAATCATGAATGAATAACATCAATCCAGGAAATATTTTGGGGGGGTCAATAGAAAGAACGATGCAATTACTCACAAGTGTCCCGAAAAATGAATAGAACCAAGGGCTGTTTCAGATCAATATATTGAGTTTGATCAGTTAAGCTAATAGGCGCATTGAAATCTCATGGCAATGAACGAGAACACTCACTTGCAGATAGAAGAATGCACGACCATGGCTGACTCTGTCCCATATCTACGGTGTTGCATACAACGTCACATGCCAGCACATAGCACAGTGAGTATCTGGAAAATGCTGTCACAATTGCCACAACGTCAATTAATCTCACCTCCACAGCATGATTGATAGGTAAAATGACACCAAAGTCAGAACAGCAGTTGGTATCAAACTCAAAAGCAGGTGAATTTTTCCAGCCTACGTGATGAAAGAACAGGAAGAAACATACATGCACATCATTGCGACGTCAAACACCCACCATTAGTCTACATGGATAAAAATAAGGAGTATCGCAGAATATAAAAGATCCGCATGAACGAACTCACCCAGTCTTCGCCGGCCAAAGCCCACCACCCCGCTCTACCTGCGAGGTCATCGACTGATTCTCCACTCTGAATTACATCAAAATTGACTATCAACCCCATCACCAATAAAAGCGTTGCCAACGAACGAATACTATTCCTCAGCATGCAGCTCATGAACGCTGTATTCTTAACTCTAACCCCCTCATCAAAATACATTCCACAAAAATTAACCGAACGCCGCTTGTGTACCAAATATGTTATTTCAAAGATGACGATGAGAAATATTGGAACTTCAAAGGTCTGCAGGACGAATACAGCCTTGATGAAGAGGTTGTTGTCAAAGTTCTCCTCGCTCCCGGATGATAAACCTTCGTAGATTTTTCCCGACGCTGCCAGCGCCGCATTTTCCAATGCTAATATAAACAGCGCCAGGGGGAAGAGAACGCGCACGCTGAAAAAGGATCGATAATGCAGTCGGCTGCGGCCCAAGTTCACGGCCCAATATGCGCATAGCAATGAAACGACGCAGAGGATGGAGTATCCTGCAATGAGGCCAGTGGAAGGGGGGCCATCGGTTACATCGATGAAGGTCATTTTATTCTGTTCGGATGAAATATTATGATCCTACCGTAAAATATTATGATGTATCGTAGATCGTAGGCGAATCTCTCTCTATCTAGACTTGCTCCTGCCCTGTTCTCTGTTGTTGACTTGACACTTGACCGATTACTCAATTGTGGCGGGACGAATCCCGCCACATAGATATCTTATTGATGCATTAATGGCTAGTTTAGCCAAGTCCTGTACATTCAATTTCACTTCTTCTTAGATCTTTTGGGAACTTTTACAAGTGAAAGTGCACATGGTACGTCAGCGACGTCAGACTCTCCTCATCAAGAAATGGGAAAGATGATTTTTTGCTCTCAACTCTCAGCTCAACTCTCGATATCTTAGATCCACAATCGATCACCATGGCGAAGCTAATCCTTGCCGCAGCTACCCTCTTGGCATCCGCCAATGCATTTGCGCCTAATGCCTTGCCGCCGGCCTCTGTGTACGTTTGATCATCGCGCCACCACCAATATTGTATATCTCTTGTCCGCCATTGAAATTGCCTCACATTTGTTTGTCCCGTGAAATAATCCCTTCTGTGTTCCTCAATCAGGTCGAATCATGCCTCATCCGTTGCTCTGGGAATGGTAGCGGATGAAAATGGTTCCAAGCGCAAGCGTGCTTTGAAGGTAAGCCAAAATTTACTTTTACTCCCGTGATGTCAAAACACAATAAATTGTTCATCTCTAGTTCTTTGTTATGTGTGTGGTTTTGTTCTATGCACCAATAGACCTTGGCAAAAACTGCCGGAGTCCTCTCTACCGTCGCCTTCACCACCGCGGGCCTCCCTCCCGCAGCACTCGCTGCCAAAAAGGCCAAGGAGGTAGTTGAGGTCGTGGAAACCGTTGACAACACTAAAAAGATTCTCGCGGCAGGTGCCGGTGTGATTGCCGCCGGGGCCTCAGCGGTGTGGTTCTCATCTGGTGGTGAGAAGGCACAAGACTTTTTGGAGGCGGAGCCATACTGGGATCAGTCCAGCGTGCCAGTAAATGTTTACAAGAACAAGGCACCTTTTACTGGTAAGGTTGTTAGTACGAAGCGCATTGTTGGGCCTAAGGCGACTGGTGAGACTTGCCATATCGTTATTGACCACAAGGGTGATTTTCCGGTAAGTTCATAATATGCATACCGTGCTGTGAATTCACCTGTTCAAAAGGTGTCTAATATGATACACACTGTCCTCAGTACTGGGAGGGTCAATCTTGGGGTGTCATCCCGCCGGGCACTCGTGAAAAGGATGGCAAACCACATGCAGTCCGTCTGTACTCCATTGCCTCCTCTCGTTATGGTGATGATATGACTGGAAACACTGGCTCTCTTTGCGTGAGGCGTGCTACCTACTGGTGCCCGGAGTTGCAGGCCGATGATCCGGCAAAGAAGGGTATCTGCTCCAACTTCTTGTGTGACACTGGCCCTGGATCTGAAGTAACGATGACTGGACCTGCTGGTAAGGTTATGCTCATGCCGGAGGAGGATCCCAAAACGGACTACATCATGGTTGCTACCGGAACCGGCATTGCTCCATTCCGTGGTTTCATCCGTCGTCTCTTCTTCGAAAAGACTCCCGCGGCAAAGGCATACAAGGGTCAGGCGTGGCTTTTCCTCGGTGTTGCCAACAGTGACGCCCTCCTCTACGATGATGAGTTCCAAGAGGCCAAGGCCAACTACCCCGACAACTTCCGTTTGGACTACGCATTGAGCCGTGAACAGGAAAATAAGTCGGGTGGCAAGATGTATATTCAGGATAAGGTTGAAGAGTACTCCGATGAAATCTTTAACAAGCTTGAGAACGGTGCTCACATGTACTTCTGCGGATTGAAGGGAATGATGCCTGGAATTCAGGACATGCTTGCTGGTGTCTGCAAGTCGAAGGGAATTGACTATGATGAGTGGATCAAGGGTCTCAAGAAGGCCAAGCAGTGGCATGTTGAGGTTTACTAATGTGTTCTATTTTTGCGAGTTATTCTGTTGATGGGCTGCCCGCATTGTGCCTGTGGTTTGCATGTACAGAGAGTTTGATAAGAGGAAATATGCTACTAGCAGAAGCAGCACTGTTTCAGCCATATGGAGACATTTGAAATGAGCTATTGCCGTCTATTGGAGATATCAAAAGTTATAGTTTACATCCACTTTTTGTTCATGTGATACTCCAACTACCTAGTCTCTCTTAGTCTGATCTGATACTTTAGGGCGGCAGATCTTTATATTATTTGATGCCAGGGAAATTCTTAAGGCAGCATCCTAACCAGTTGAAACATAAACGAACCACTCCTCTTCCAATATTTTCCTGCAAGCAATCAATGATTTGTACACTGCATTGAATAAATTGCATTCCTAATCTCTATCATCTACCAGATGGAGCCTTCCCATCGCCATCATTTCCGGGCTTTCGTCCTCTTAACCACCCGAACCATCCCCTCTTTTTATTCGATTCTGTGTTCTCAACATTACTAACAGTAGCCACATTTAATTCTTCTTCTTCCACATCATCTTCGTCCTCTTCTTCATCATCTTCATATTCCCCATCATCCATCTGCAATGCCTCACCACTTTGCATAGCCTCCCAATATGCGTAATTGTCGTTCTTATTGTTGACATAAAAATACCCAACGGTCGAGGCAGTAAATAGTAGAACAGCGGGCCACAAATATCGTTGAACCCCTGGTTTGGATGGAGGCGGTGGAGGCGAGAAGCGTATGGGTGGTGCGACGGAGTAATCGACTGGACGCAGTCCGAAGATGTAGTCTGCCCCTGCTGCTGCTGCTGCCTCGCCGGAAGATGCACTCCTGCTTGAGCTGGAAGCCTCATTGGCAGCAATAGCGCGGGAGATTGCTGCTTTTCTATCACTCTTCACCGCTGACGAGCGCTTTGTGCGGGTTTGGATGAGCCATGATTGAATAATGGTCCGTCTACTTTTCAGTTTGTCTGATTGCACGAATGCGACCCGCGATGATGCTGATGATGCGAAAGCAAGGGCGCCCCGCGTTGCAGCCCGGTGAGGAAAAGCCATCGTCTAAAGAGCAGAATAGGGACAACAATTGAGATGATTGCGCAGGATGGTGCACCGACGGGATGTGGAGTCGAGCGGATGAATAATTCGGTGGTTGGTTTGGTCAGGCAGGTCAGCGCCGCCGATGAATCAATGAAGTCAGAATGAAGTAGAAAATGGACGGAGGCAGAGAGAGTGGCGGGAGCGGAATCAGTATGTTGCCACGTAGGAACTGCCTAGAACTTGACCCCCGCCTCTTGAGCATCTCTCGTGCTCTCTCTTCTTCAGTCTTCTTCATCTCTAATCTCTAACAGTCTCTAACTCTAATCTCCCTAAAAGCCGAATCCGCAACGATGGAATCATCAACGAGCGACAATAACGTTAAGATCATTTCTTTTTGCGTACCACTGCCCTCTTCATCTTCATTACTCGCAGCCGCTGAAGATGCCGTCGCCGCGCCTTCTGGATTTGGCATTGTAGGGACCATTACTTTTCGGGGTCAATCGGCGGTGGTGTGGTTCGGCTGGGGTGCCATCGAAGAAGCAGTTGAAGGGAGCAATGTTTCCAAGGGAATAGATGGCATTGTCTCTGTTGGGAATGGTGGGTGTACTGCTGAATAGTGTCTATGCATTTTTCACATCCATTCATGTTACTTATTATTTCTGATTTGTTATATTATTTCACATGTTGATATTTCTCCTCTTGTGTATCCACAGGCAAGCCACCAATGGGTTCTCTTGCACTATCCATGCCACCTGTCGTTCGGAACGGTCGACCTAGAATCGATGGGGTGCCCACAACTCACCTGCTCGGAGGGTCCAGCGAAGAAGACATGATTCTCGGGCATCAAATATCAGCTAGACTTGCAAAGCGCGTTGGTTGGCCAATTTTTGTTTCGTGTTCATTCGGTGGTTGGGGAGGGGACTCGGGTGGAAATGCTGCGGGAGGAGGACAAGATGGCACATCAAATGTCATGGCCTCTGGGTATGATGATACTATGCAACAGCATGCTGCTGCTTTGGCAGAACGGGAGGTATCACGTATTCTCTTGCAACACCGTGAAAAAGTGTCCTGATACGTTCTCGACTGACCAAGAGGAGTATCAAGAGTAATAATTTGTCGCTGTTACATCCTGAAAAATTGAATGGCCGCTATTGAACCGAAGCAGTTGTTTGATTGGATGCAAAATACTCAAAAAGTACAACAAAGGCAATACCCACAATATAACTTTCAATTGTGCAGTTTACATATTGTCCATCGCCAATGACAACGCTCTCTAATAATAATTCGAATGTGTTCAGCCATCATCGTTGTAATTTGTCATTGACTTCAACTTTTTCTCTGACTTCACACGCTGCTTCTGTGATCCGGTCCAACACTTCCCACGTCCAAGGTGGCAAGTGTTCGTGTTCACACACAGCTGCCCCCACTGCATTTGCGATGCTAGCCGCCTCTTCTGCCGAGCTTCCACTTGCACGACAAGCAACATAAGCTCCTGAATAGGCATTGCCTGCGCCAGTGGGATTGACTGGTATGCCATCAGGAGTGTCAAGCGTAGCCGATGGTATGATTGCATTTTTTGTGAAGCTCCCCTTTGCTCCATTTCGCACTGCAAACTCTGTTTCCTGTACATCCATAGATCTCTGTGCAAAAGCACCATTAGAAAAGAGAGCATCGTAGCAAGGTCGGTCCGGGGATAGCACTAGCAACTTTCTGTCGTTGTTACCTTTGCAAGAAGCAGACAAGGAAGCCTCAACTCGATTAATGAGTGATATTACTCCATCCCTGTCGTCATTAGATACAAGCCCAGTTGCTTCATTTGGAAAAACAATTGGCTCAATACTTGCAGCTGAAACACGGTTCATCAGTGTGGAATTGAAAAAAGGCAAAGCATCCAATCCTTTGCCCGTGGGGTTATCTCCAGCCTCCAGTATTGCATGAAGAACAATGTCACCATCATAGTCATGTATGGCATCAAGAATGTCCTGTGCGGAGGGTCTATCTCTCCAAAGTCCATTCGCGCCATCTTCTCCAAACGACCCATTGACTGGCATCCAATTTACTACTTCATTTTCGTCATGCCAGATGTTTATTGTTGGGGTGATATGATCATTGGAAGTTACAAGTAATGGCCGTGTTGCAAGCATTGGCTGTTCTTGCTGGTGTCCAGTTTTGAAGGCCTATTGGAGCTAAGAACGTTACTCTCTGCTTTGGAGGTAGGGGTAAGTTAGCCTTCTTCTCCGTCCGGACTGGCTCCCATTTCTCTCCTTCCCATGTCAACATTATATCTCGGGCTGCTAGACCAGCGCATGCTCCCCAAGCTGCCTGAGGGCCTCCCCCACCAATCGTCACCTTTGCATCACCGTCATCATCATGCTGAACTTTGGGTTCACCGTATTTGTCAAGAATAACCTTGCCTACAACTACGACATGAGGATTATCCTCGCTGTTTTCATCATTATTTGTGACCACGCCGAGTAGGGTGCTGCGAAGTCGAAGTCCACGGCCAACCAATGGATGTGTTGGTGTCGGAGGCGGTGATAAAAAACCGGTGACCACTGCCGAGAGGACAGCCGAAAGGAACACAATAACAATACTCATCTTCCAGCTTCCAACCGCCAACGAACCTCTTTTGAGATTGAGAAAGTGTGTTTTGCTTGGTGCCCTAGCTAGGAGCTGTGGTGGTTGTTGGGTCCATTTTGTACCCAATATGAATATATTCAATCCAATTTGTATTCTTTTGTTGCCCTTAAACGTCCGAATATGGCCACAATTCAATTTTGTGTACCTGACTCTGTACTGTGAACAAACGCTTTTGGTCACACCCTCTGTCACACTTCACACTTCACACGCGCAACCCACAACCCCACAAACCAACACCCCAACCATAATGTTCCCCGTCGGCAGTGGCATACCGCAACATTCTCTCCCCACTGGTTGGACTGCCTACACGGATCCGTCAACTTCTCGAACGTATTATGTGCATCTGCCGACTGGAGACACGCAATGGACGCGCCCGCCTCCGCCTCCTCCTCCTCCGCCGCCCCCTCATCAGCTAAACCCACCTGCACCGCCTCCACCACTACCCGCGCCGATGGCCCAGACCTATAATTCTTCACCCCACTATGTAACGACGCCATCTACGCCTCGCGGTGTGCAGTGCTATCCACAGTATTGTTCGAGTCATTTAATCAGATTAATCTTCCTCCACCGACCCTATCCAACACATACGACCCGCATTGGCATCCAAAAAGAATTCGGCCACCATCTCACTACAATACTGAATTCAATTCTCACATCCCACCAACAAAGCGCCCCCGTGTACTACAGCACGCATCACCAGAAACACGAAGGAAGTGCTCAAAGTGTGGCTTGGTGCGAGCGTGGGAATTATTTTCCAAAAGGCAGTGGCTGAATAGCATCTCTGTACGAAAGTGCAAAGTATGTGTTGACGAGACTGTCGCGGCCAATGAACTTTTCCATCAATCCACCACAACCAATCCATCGTCAACAACAATAACAGAAACGGAAAGGACGAATGTCTGTCCGAACCAAAGCAAACCTGAATCCACAACTGAAACAAAAAGAAAGAAGTGCTCAAAGTGTGGCTTGGTTCGAGCGTGGGAATTCTTTTCCAAAAGGCAATGGTTGGCCAGCGAGGCCTTACGAAAGTGCAAAGAATGCGTTGACGAGACTGTCGCGGCCAATGAACTTCTTTCGCAGCAGCAATCCACAACAACCAATCCATCCACATCAACTACCATGACAGAAAAGGAAACAAGGACGAAAGTCTGTTCTGCGTGTGGAGAACACCTCGTCTGGGGGTCGTTCTCAAAAAGGCAATGGACATCTCAAAATGATGTACGGAAATGTCAATTGTGTATGGATAAGTGGGTGGAGGAGTCTGATCGCCGGGCTAAACAGGCAGCGACAGATGCTAAACAGGCAACGGCAGATGCAAAAGAATCCTCGAGTACTGCGAATGATGAATCGCCGCAATCAGAACAACCACCCGTCAACGAAGCGAGTGAAGGTACGGCGGTATGCACTAAAGAGAATGAAGCTTTAATGTATGCAAATAATAATTTAGGGGGTAGCTTTCAAGCCACCACCGATGAAGAAACTGAATCTGCAAATGAAAATAGTATTACTCCTGCATCAGATGTTGTTGTGTCCAAAGATTTACAACTCTTGATAAAAAATGACAGTTCTGGTTCAAACGGAGATAGCAATAGCTGTGTTATGCATCCTATACTGAAAGTGAAAGGTGAGCCAACAACGGACGATGAAGAGGTGGTGATTAAGCAGGAAGTGGAGTGAGTGTCATGGAAGCCACCATACCCTAGCTCCGTTTCAAATACAACAAGAAAGAGGGAGTGATAAGCAGGAAGTGGAGCGAATGCCTCTTTGTTTCGCCTAGCTGTAGAGTTATCAGCATCAGGTGCATATCCTTAATAGCGCCTTATTAGATGATCGCATTATCTCTAGAAATGTCACCCAAAAAGATTCTGGCAAATATCAAAACATTTAGTTTGGATATTGCCTGAGGGAAACGCCACATTCTACTTACACATTACAGTGTCCTAACATAAAAGAAACACATTTGCCCACGGAAAACATCAAATAATTGTGCAACAGCACGACGTGTTCTGTTGGATAGGTAATAACGGTTCACCTGTCTCTCTCTCATAAATGAGGAACTCAATAACTTCCGCCGCGAATGCTTTGTTATTCGTAAAGTTCCAATTCTTATACACTGCCTCATCCTTTTCGCTCAACTCAGTTTCATGAAATGTTTTATCCTCCGCAAATGTACCGATCTCACTTTGCGACGCGGCATTGACATCTTTGGGGGGGATGAAGGGTGGTCTCATTCTATCGCTTATTATTTCTTCCCAATTCAATTCGCGAAACCACGGGTGGGACATGATCTCACTGCATCCATTGACACCGAGCCGGGTTGCCTCTTTTTTATCGAGCAAACTGCGACAAAGGTCCGCCGCGTCCTCACTGAATTTGTTGCTGTCAAACTCCGGATGCATTTCCAATGTGGCACAATCAATTGCTTTTTCCTGTCAGGGCATCGGGATGACACAGAGAAGAGGAAATGAGTGCATGTCAATTCAATAAACACCAAACATGCGATCGCAACAAGGAGAATTGAATTTACCTTGGTCTTCTTCCCCTTTTCCAGCCCAAAGTTTAATGCCACTTCTGACCGGAATGGATTCGTTCCCGAAATGAACTCTGCCAGGCAACATCCAAAGCTAAACCAATCAACCATATGACCATAATTCTTCCGCTTTCCCTTTTCATCCCTGCGTAACATCTCAGGCGCCCAATATCCTCTCGTGCCAGCCGCGCCATGCAAGGTTGATGTAACCACTGTGGCCAATCCAAGATCCGTCAGTTTCACTCGACCATCCTCCCCCAAGAGGCAATTCTCCGGTTTGAGATCTCTGTATACATACCCCCGATCGTGCAATGCCTGTAGACCCAGCATTATCCGTGCACTGTAATACAGACACTCCTTTTTGGTGAAGCACCCCTTTAGGCTAAGATGGTAGCTCAGGTCACCTCCGGTCATGAGATCGAGGATGAGGAATACATCCGTTGAAGATTGGAACGAATATTTTAGATTCACCACGAAGGGGCTGTTGATGTCCGCGAGACACTTTTGTTCATTGAGGGTTAGCTGCTCCGCCTTCTTAATTTTGATCCGCTTTTTGTTCATCACTTTCATTGCGTAGAGCTTGCCCGAGGTGCCCTTTTTGCATGCTGAGTCAATTGGAAGAGGAATAGGGGGGGAGGGAGGGGAGAAGATTTGAGTGACATCAATGGTGCGAATATCTCATAGAAGCATAGAAAAAAGAATGAACAACACTCACCAGTAACAAGTCCAAATCCACCCCGACCCAAAACACGCATCACGAAGAAATCCTCTTCCACCACCGTTCGATCCTGAAACCAAAGAAAGTTGAGCAACTTGGAATGATACGGTGAGCTTTGGAACCCAACCCAGTACCTCTCGCGTAAATTCTCGGCCACAATGACTTCGGCCTCATCAAACAAATTCTCCGGCAACTCATTCGAAACCAGCGACAAATTCCTAAAGGACCGCTTCTTCGTGGACTGCAGACTGTTATCACCCTGCACGTCTTCTTTCTTTGGGATGCCATCATTCTCCTCCGAATTCTCGTGAATTTCAGGCAGAGAACTGTACCCAGGCGATTTTCGCAGCTTATCCACCCTTGACAGGATCGATTCAAGGACCTTCCCGCCCACTCCGACACAGTTCTTGTTCGGTTCGGAACTGTGGGAGAGTATTTCCTGTATATCATCGGGGGTAAAAGCGGGTGGTTCTCTGGCCAAATCATATTCGTCGATTTCTGTTTTGGGAGGAGTGCCCTCCCCCACTTCAACCTTGGGCCTGGGTGGTGGCGCTGCTGGTGCTGGTGCTGCTGGTGCTGAAGCCCCCTCTTCCGACTTGAAACCCTTCTCACCATCCCCATTTTCTACAGCTGCTGCTCCTCCACCCTCTGCTTCCGCCCCCTCAGGCACCGGAGGAGGAGTAACCACCGCCGGAGCCGGCTCGGGCCGTACCGTCCCCTCGGGAAATTCCGCAAAATAATTCGCCACGATAAACGACGTCTTCTCCGCACGGAATCGTCCCCTCGTTCCCCTCCACCGTAAGACCTCCTCCATGAAATTGATTTCGATATATTCCCCCACCGACTCCTTCAAATACGCCGAAAAAAGAAAGAATCCGAGAGCGTGAGCAAGCGTCCATTCGAATTCGAACGGTGGTGGTGGTGGTGACGCCGTCACTGCTACTGCTACCGGTGATGGTGGTTTCTTATTCTCGACAGAAGAAGAAGAAGAAGGGTCATTCTTCGTAATATTCGTCTTACTATTATTCGACGTCGTCTTCTTCTTCTTTTTGGCCAACGCTTCTTCATGCTTTTTCAAAACGCTCGCCTTCCAATTTGCCAATTCCTCCACTTCAGGATTTTCCCATGGCAAGACAGGACGGGGGCCGTCCTCGACGGAAGAGATGGCGCTGACGTATTGGGCATCCTCGATGGCGTCTTGAAGCTCTTCCATTGCCAATTCGGGATCCTCAAAAAGTGAAACGCGCCCAATTTTGGAAGGATGTGTAAATTAAAAAGAAAAAATGACTCCGAATTTCTTTACAGCGCAATAAAGCTTTTATGTTTATTGCACTGATGTCCCCTCCATTTAGGCTGGAGCTGTTAAATGTTGCAGAGGGGGGAGGTTGTTTGCGTGTTGGTTGTTGGCTGCTACTGCCGAAAAATAATGTGCGAATTGCGAAGCAGTACGAAGCTATCACATCGGCATCGGCTAGCTGTCTTGGCGTTGGGGGTTTCGTTACCAAAAAAGTTGGGGCGGACAGGGGGCGGCTAGCCTTGAAAAATCACGAGAATTTTGTCATGCGTGACGCAAGATCACGCGTGACGGTTTGTAAGAAGCAAGTCGTTGCTGCGCAACAACATCAGCATCAGATCATGGGAACAATGGACAATGGCCGCCTGCCGCCTGCTTGCTACCAAGCGCCTCACCATGTGGAAATCTCCAACACTGTCCACACCGTGAAAAGCTCTTTCTGGCTATCCGCATGATGTTATATTAACCCTGGCGGAGTTCCAATTGGATTGAAATTCACCCCACCGTAATATAAAAAATCTTCATGCATCATACAAAAAATGCAAACAACAATCGATGAAAGCATTTCCTCCACCATAACCTCACTCAAGGCGGCGTCGTCGTCGTGTGGTGATGAAGCGGGTGGTAGTAACAATAACAACAACATCAACAACAACGATGCTTTCCCGTCAATATTCACGGATGAGCAAGTATTGGCACGTCCACCATTCACTTACATTCATTCCCTTGTGAAATTCTTCGTTCGACAAAAGCCATCGTTGGGATGGACGCAATTGCTTTTTGATGATGATGATGGTGATGGTGATAGCAATGCTTATAATGATTGCTTACAGAAGCAATGCATGTCAAAGAAGGAAAAGTT
>JALLBF010000722.1:0-12637 GCA_036939945.1 Thalassiosira sp. AJA248-18
AGGTAAAATGGGGGTGGACGGGAGCGTTCCCGCCAGAACCGACTTAACTTGATTCCTGTTAATGTGGAGCAGAAGGTGAGCATTATTGGTTAGGATTACCTATCATTCTCATGTTATGGTTGACACCAAACAAAAGTAACTTACCTGACCAGGAACAACACCATATGCATTGAGGGAGACCTTGAGTCCACTGATGATGGTGTTGCAGAAAAGGTAGAGGTAAGCGAGCTGGTGGGTGTACCCACGGAATACTTTATACTCGAGCTTCGCTTCAACAAAAAACTAGACATTGAAACTCGCCACAGCAATTAGAACAAGCTGCAACATGAGAAACCAAAAGTGTGGGCTGACACATTGATGTAGGTAATTCCGACAAATATGAGGCGAAACCATGCCGAGCCGATAATAAGGACGGGAAAAAATATCTTAAACGTCCAGTAGAAGCGCTTGGAAACCAAGCCCTTTTTGTAGTGGAGGGAGACAGTCAAATAATCAAACAAAAGGTAGAGGAGGAGGGAGTACTCAAATAGTGGATAGTATGCAGCAGTGATCTCTCGGGAGGGGGAGTAGTCCCAATTGGAACAAATCTGAAGCCAAAAGTAATAGTAAAACATAAGTTACCTTTGTAGCACTCTTCTTCGGCTTCGTCCTTGTCATCGCCCCCGATCAGGCCATACCGGGCGTCAACGTCAAAGGGATGCTATCGAAAAGGGAAGCGTACCTGAATAGGTGCTGGGGAAGCTTCATTCCGGCGGTGGCATAGTTAAAGTTAAAGTCCCGGCAACCAAGGACGGCTTTGCGGCGTTGGTGAGGGTCGAGATTGCCAAGGGATTGTGTTGTGGTCCGTTCGTGTTCCTGACGGGCCTGAATATTCACGGTCTGGCCACACGGAAGAAGGAGCTTGTGGAGGAGGAAAAGAAATCACTTGCTGAGTTAGCTATTATTTTTGGAACGCTTGCGGCGGCGTATGGGGTCGGCATCGCTACAGCTACAGCTTCTAGCTGATGTCAAAGCAATTGTTAGAGTACCTGAATTGAAGATTCCAAGAGGAGATCATTATCATTATCATCAGTTTGATGCAAATTTTACCCAGGACTGGTAATTGCTATCACTGTCATCAGATGATATAACATAGTACTCTCATCTGCAAACAGCCGAGTAGGAAATAAAGACCAAATAGTTCTCATTTCCAATGATATGTAAATAGTGAAATGCATATGATGCACAGCCATAGAAGAACACTCTGATTGAAATTGTTATCACTTTTTATTTAGGTAGACTGACTCGGTGTCATTTTGATTACTGATGGAGAAAAAATAATACGAGTTTAACAGGCCTTTTGACCTACTTAAAATGTAACATTTAATGCCCCCTTTTGTCCTGCCGCCACTGGTCCGATTGTTACACGTTTTGTTCTCATCCTGTGAATGGTCGATTTCCATAGAACTAAGCTAATGTCTTCCCGCTGTAACAAAAAGAATTCACACCATCTTGCTCCATCGCAATGCAAAATCAAAATTGAACAAAAATGAAATGAATGAAGGCCTGCTCGGGAAGGCACCGCACTCTGCTCACACCGCAAATCTGACCGAATTAAGGCACATCGGCCGAGCCTAGGGTGTGGTGGATCAATCCCACCACTGGGAAGGGTTGTATGTCAATGTCAATAAGGGGCAACAAAGATATTGCATGGCCACGGCAGAGGGTCGGCCGAGAAAGAATAACAACAGGTCTTTTGACCTAAGTAGACCCTATTTTAACTAGCGTAAGTATGTACGAGTCAAAAGCCCTGTAGTAAACTCGTACATATGAAGACAAAATGTTTGGAAGGTTTTGGGGCATGACAGGCATGAAAAGGGCGCTGTTCTAGAGAGGTGATGCCAAATGAGATTGGACAAATCGAAGCAGCTTCATCTCAGCTGACTTGTATTGAGATTGCATATGGTAACAGCTTACATCATTGCGCAACTCACACCAAAACACCTTCTGGAGCAGTTTGTTTAGGAAGTTTGACAATAAGAATTAAATAGGCAACTGCAGTGAGAGATGTATGATACAAGGAACAAATGTAGGCTAAACGAGGATTTTTTGCTGTCTTCAGGCAGGTTCTTGGAGGAATTTGGGGCGACTCCTCAACTTCAACTACATATTGCCATAATTTTATCCACGAAGCAGAGGTGGAGCTTCGCCATGTCCTTCCGAACTAGTTCGTCATATGATAAAAATACCCCTTATTTCTTCCATCTCACAATTCACTCCACCCTTTGTTGGCAGCCCTCTCCATACTTTGGTTGATGATAGCTAAACTAGACATGGCATGTACTGTTTCGTGAATTACTTATTAACTTAATGTAGCTGCAAATGCTTAAGATATCTACATTTTTCATTCTTTCTTCAATACCTCTCCTGCTCCTTTCATCATCATCACCAGCATCGCCAGCGTGGCCATAGTTGTGCATGTAACTATATCAAGTAATCATGCTACGTTTCCAATTTCTTTCGAGGCGAAGACATGCTATCAGGAGAACTATAAGGAGAATCATCATCATTTTTTCGAAGCTTCTTCGGTGACTTGGTAGGGCTGAGCTGCAATTTTCGTTTTCGTGTGCAGACCGAACAGCTCCACTTCGCAACACCCTCCACATCGGAGGAGGTCAAGCCCAGGCACGAAAGATGATACTGTGTCAACCATTTTGGTAATCGAACAGACCATGTAAGATGAATTCCAGGAATAACATAGAAAAAATACCACATTCACTTACTGAATATGTGCAGGTCTCACAGCATAAGAGATCACCACCATCGTTGCAAATGGCGCATACATCCGAATTCTCTTGCGCCTTCAGGTCGTTCATCAGTTCCTTGAGATTTTGGTACTTCTCGTGATTATTTGGAGCCTTGTACTTGTGATAATAATACCAAAGGCAGAATCCAATCGGTTTGTCGAGAGCAAATGCTAGATTCTGTCAGGGGGGAGCACAAGACTAAGCTTGTCAGTACCAGAGATCACATACATCATGACTAACAAATTCAATCCACCACACCATCACCACTTACCTGCATTTGCTTTTTGGTTTTCATGACCGTTCTATGGAATTGGTCTGCAAAATTTGGATCCTTGGCCCAATCATACCAAGCAGAGGGTGTCTTTGTATCGGATGCCATAGATGTGGAGTTTCTACGCAATAAAAATCAAGTGTGAGAAGTTTCATACTTAAATAATGAGAAGATGATCATAATAAACTTTTGACAATCAACAACTCACATCATGTACTCATCCATCTCTCCCGACACATTCGTCCCAGCCCGAGGCAAAGTACGAACCTGATAATTACGCCCCACTTGAATATGCTCTCTTTCACCCAAATACTTCCATGCATCCAAATCAGAAACCTTTTTGACAACATTCACCCTCCTCTTTTTCTTATTATTTTGCCTCTTTTCATTCTTCTTCTTGGCAATTTCGGCTTCGAACCCCTCCAAATGTGTTGCATACTTGGGAGTCTTTGAAATGTAGGAAACGACGCTTTGGATCGTCTCGAGGTAATGTCGATCTAAAATCCGCATCGCCTCATCCATCATCTTCGCCCCCGGCGGAAAGAATGTCGTGGCCCCAAAATTATAATTCATTTGCCGTGTGTATTCCCATCCCTCCAGGCAGAGAGATGGCCACAGTACTTTCCAAAAGGCATTGACAACAAAGGATGATTCCGATTTATCAATACCTTTTAGCAGGCGCTGCGCATTCATCTTGGCAATTGCTTGAGGAGACACTGGCGGATCATGTCTGCCCGGTTCCAGGGTGATTAGCTTGTCACCGGGATGCACTCCTTCGGGACAAATGACGCCCATGACCTTTCCCTTGCCCAAGAGGACGTGAAAGACTTCGCCCATCGCCACTCCATCGGGTACCGTGACTGTTCGAAAGGTAGGTTCAGGAGGTGGAAGGGTAGCAGCAGCAGTAGCTTTCTTTGACTTTGACGATGATGTTGTTGGCGATGTAGGCACAGTTTCATCTCCGCCTAGTTCCTCCAACGAAGAAGACGACGACGAAGCACGTAGCAACGATTCACTATAGTGTCTAGTGCACATTCCACCCCTGACGATCTGATGGGCACATCCATCCTTACTGCAACGTTTCCCTTTGGCGCCTCCGCCTAGTTCCTCCAACGAAGAAGACGACGACGAATCACGTAGCAACGATTCACTATAGTGTCTAGTGCACATTCCACCCCTGACGATCTGATGGGCACATCCATCCTTACTGCAACGCTTCACTTTGGCGCCATGTTTCACGCAAACTCCTCCCCCTCCCGATTGGGGAAAGTTGGTGCATTCAGGAATGCGACATGTTTGTTTCATCTTACCGTGCTCTTGGCAGGGCTTGCCATTGTTGGGACAATCAAGCACGGCGCATTTTCTGACAGTTTGTCTTCGAAAAGTTGGACGATGAGCTTCTTCCTGGGCTGTTCCGTCATTAGTTGTGTCGACCGGCCCGTCCTTCGTTTTGTCATTAGTTGTGTCGTTTGTTGTTCTGGCAGTTGTCTGGTCAGCAATTGTATCAGAGTCTATAATCGTTGTTGTAGCAGCCTTGTCAATAATAATTGTATCATTCGTCGCTGAGTTCTCATTATTTGTAGGTTCCAGGCTGGCGGAAGCTTTTGCCGGCGTTGGCGTGGCCGAAGCTGAAACATGCTTATCACTCTTGTCATCTCTTTGTTCCATCCTCGAATAGTTCATATTATCATCTGCGCCCGTCTTCTTGGCAGCTGCCATGCACACGCCGAGGCAAAACGACGATACAGAGTGAGAAAAACAATTGATTGCAACAATGATAAAATATACAAAACAAAACAATCATGGAGACTCACAACTATTCCGGCCTTTGCGGGCACTGCCCACTGGTGGTGGCGTTGGCTTGAAACCAAAGTTTGTCATGCCCTTCATCACAGACTTTGTTTTGTCCTTATCCCACAGAGTCGAATTCTTCTTCTTACCAGCTGTTTGTTTGGGGGTATTCAAACCACTGTTATTCACACCATTATCATTGCTGTCATTGTCTCCCTCCTTTTGAGAATCTGAAACTTCTTGTCCTCTACCCTTTTTGGACACATTACTCGCAGGTTTCACGGTCGTCGTCGTTGTCACTGTTGCTGTATCTTTATCAACCAACGATGGTTTCTTCCGCGTTGGTTCTAATGCTGGCGGTGATGAAGTAGTAGTGCAGCTGGGACAATACCAAGTCAGCGGTAACGTATTAATATCGACATTAACGCACTTGGCGTGATAGGCCTTGTTGCATCCCTCGCCATCGCATAGAATGAGTTCTGCAAAGTTCATAACCAATAAACACATGGGCGGATTTTATCAGAGTGAGAGAGAGAGAGAGAGATTATTGAAAGTGGAGATAGCAAACAAGACAAATTACAAAAAAGAAACCTCACCTCCCCCATCATCACAAATGAAACATTCATCCATATGGCTGTCCTCATCACCATCTCCCTCTTCTGAATCGCTACTCGAATCTCCCCCACTGTCCGAACTATCACTTTCCAATTTACTACGAATGCTATCATCACTATTCTCGTCCTCCTCATCCACGGTGATGCCCAGCTTCTTATTATTCATGGTTGTGAATATAAAGTTTCCTATCGGCTATCGGAAGAATGAACAATGACGGCACTGCCATGTTCCTACGATGTGACACGTGCACCGACCATGCACCTTTTTGTTGTTCTGGTCGGTGTTGTCGGTCGGGTGTTCCCGCCAAGTGTTTTCCCGCCAAGTTCCACCAAGCACGTCTGTTCGCCCTCCCTTCTATTCTATCTATCCAATCGTAATTATTATCCAGCAGTAATATCCGAACATAACGTTTGGCCCAATAAATTCTGAGAATATCATATTCATTTATGCCCCTCCGGCACACATCTTGTGCTCAAAAATTTTCAATTTCAGTTCACATTTTGACATGGCCATGGGATTGAATCATGAAACATGGAGGCGTAGGCAGGTATCTTGAACGAGATGTCTCAAATCCCAAAACGTTGAGGGCCCCCACATCGCAACAACTGCTACCTCATGCACCGAAGAACACCAATTCTCAGTTGTCCCTGTCAAGTTAACAGTCAATACAATACTATCATTTCCAAATTATTCATAAAGAAAAAAACATGGGTCTGTTCAAAACCAAGAAGCAGAGCTCTTCTCCCTCTCCCGCTCCTCCTCAGGAGGATAGCGAAGGCAACAACGGCGTTCAGAAGAAGAAGAAGAAGTTTCCTTTTTTGCGACAAGGTAAACAACATCAGCACCAAGTACTAGCCGATGTTGATGATTCCAAAACAAATAATAACAACCTGCATCCCGCCAAAGGGAATGCCACCGATTACCAACAGCTCCAACAGCGAGATAGCCACCCAGAAATTCACGAAGAGGAAGAATGCGAAGATCTGGGTGATATCCCACGTTCCATCTCCACTCCGAGTCGGGATGATGGCATGATGTTACCTCGTCTACCATCCACGCCAAAGGAGGGAGGAGGCGATGACGAAAGAGGTGGTGATGGAGTAGAAGAAGAGGAGGAGGATAGCATTGGCTCACCTTGCGAAACCATGTTCAAGAATCAAAAGCAATCAGCTACTGCAGCAGCAGCAGCAGGAGGTGCAAACACCCAAGAAGACACCAAGGCAGCAGCAGCCAAACGAACCAAAACCATTGCCAACCTCACATCCATCCTATCCAACTCAACTCCATCTCTCGATCATTTGCATCATTACATCTCTGCACTTTCGCCGAGTATCTCCCCCGATCCTTCGGGTGATTTGCCATCTCGGGCGCTTCGGTGTTTGTTTACATTGAGTGAGCATTCGAGTCATAAGGCACAGCGGATTGCCATGGTGAAGGGGGTGGCTAGTATTGCAAATGGTGGTGACGACGTAGCCACACCGCCAACCAAAACATCACTCATACCAACCCTACTAACCTTCCTAGCACGCTGCCCCCGCGATTCCTCCGAACAATACTTATCGCTACTAGTACTCAACAACCTTTCCATACCTACCGAGAACAAACGACCGATTGCATTGGAGTATGGAGGTGCCAAAATCTTGGGAAGGTTATTGTGTCATGATCCGGGATGTCACCTGTTGGTGATTATTTTGGTCAATTTGACATTTGGGGATGGGGGATTGAATCGTGATTTGTTGTGTATGAGTGGGACGAGTGTGAGGAGGACTCAGATTCATGGTGTTGTTGTTGGGAGCGATGAGGAGGAGGAGGAGGAGGAAGTAGAAGCTTTGTCTCCTGGTGTTGTAAAGGCAAAGAACTTCTTTAGTTGTGGTGGGGATGTGCAGCTAGTGGATAGTTTGGGGTATGCATTGTTGGTAAGAGAGGGTTTGACGTTTTGTTCTATTGTGGCATATGTATATTGCAGAAGAGATGGAGGATTTTTTGCTAGCAGCAGCAATGAAATGAGGGCCGAAAGATGAACTGGAATAGATTGGTGCATAGACTTTTTGTGCACTGATGGCATTTCTCACTCTTACAATGATTCTGACATAACATTTTTTCTCTCTCTGTAAAAATGATGAAGTTGGCATCTCTAACCACCGAACAGCTAAACAACCTCGGTCCCATTCCACTAACCTCTTCCGAAGAAGATGGCAGCATTCCATACAATCCACGCAAGTTACTCTCAACATTATTCTCCATGCTTGGAACTAAATTGGGTATCCGATACCGCAAGAAAAGCAGTACCACAACAACGTTATTTGTGGGTGTCAGTGAAGAGGATGATGCTTCTACTAATAATGATTATGAACTGCCGCTGCTAGCATTGGAAAATGAGGATGATTGTCCTTTCCCCGAAACGGCACGATGGTGTTTGGGTGCGCTGAAGAATTTGACTCGGCCCGAGAAGTTGTCACGTACAAGTTGCATTCTTGGTGATACTGCCAGTAATATGGATGAGGAAGAAGTAGCAGGAGTAACAGCAACTACCACTGATGCTTCCGCCATTGCAACTCAAGCTATACTCGATGCAAACATTTTGCCATTGCTGCTGCGTATACTCAAAAACAAACAAGAAAGCAAGACCACCAGTGGATGTTATTACAACTGGACATCAAATTCAGCACAAGATGCGGCGTTGTACACGTTGATGCATATGACGAGCGTGCCGCAGGTGCGAAGGGTGTTGCGTGAAGAGTATGGCGATTGTGTGGATGTTTTGGTTAGTATATTGAATTATGGTAAGGTGATTGATGAGAGGTTGCTGAAGCATGTGATGGCGCCGATCAAGAATAGCAGCAATGGGGATGATGACAAGGAGAAGGGGTGTGTGGAATTGGGTCAGTCGAGTTTGCAGTGTTTGAAAGCGGTGAGTAATATTTGTTTGTTTGTCATGGCGCCATATACAGACACGTACCATCACAGTTATCACTCACCCAGTTCTGGCTTTCATTGTTTTACTTGTTCAACATGCAAAACATTATCGCATCATTGTAACTCCATGCACACAATCATACAGCGGATGGCACTGAGCTACCTGCTCCTCTCTAATGAAAAGAACCTCAATTCCATGTCCAAGTTTGGATCAGCCACCATCCTCGCCGAACACGAAACACATACCTTCCTAGAACTTCTCTCACATACTCTACAGGGGCGTGCCAAGGAGGGTCCTTCTGGTGGAGGATACTCGGCTGCCACATTTACCATCAAGGGTGTATTGCACAGTATTAAATGCATCTTGTCAGAACCAAGGAACCGAGAATTGTTTGCCAGTACTACGAATGAGTGCAGGTTGAATACACTCTTGCTCAAGGCCATTGCTCGGTATTCATTATTGTCTACCGACAATGTAAAAGAATCGTCAGCCACAAAGGAGATTCTGGATGCCGAGGCCGTGGAACATGCTGTCATCTCCCTCTATTGGATGACCTTGTATGGAATGGATGAAGCTGTGGTTGGATTCTCCTCGAGCCCCCGTAGGAAGCACCAAGGTGGCAGTGCGTTCCTTCCCATGACATTTGGTGATTATGGCAAGATGGAGGCCAAGAGTGTTTTGATCAAGGTGCTCACGGCTTATTTGAACAAGAAAGATGGGATATCTCATAAAGGCCGGCATGCTGCGAACCAAGTTCTTTTTCGAGTGAATTATCTGAAGTTTGAAGGTTCTGTTGCGGACTTGGTGAGTGTACAGTGACCATTTTCATTGTTGCAAAAAACACACTACATGAAACTCATCCATCCTGTATCTTTGTGAATTATTCCTACAGACCTACCCTGGAAAATCATTCCCTTCAAAGACAGACTTTGATATGGATGATAAGCTACTTGCTGCTCTCAAATCAGTGTCAGGAGGTGCAGTGCAGACGAACGAAGGAGTCAAGCCAAAAGAATATATCTTTGACCGTGCCATTGCTCGACACATGAAGGAAGGTCCGGGCTCCAATGTATTTTCTAGTGGTGAAGAGGCAGCAGGAACAGGTTCCAAAGTTTTCTATTCTAGTGGTGAGTTGTTCTGTGTAGATGGATTCAATTGAATTACACAGCGCCTTGGGCTTATTTTCTGCTTGCTGACATATCCATCGTTACTTACTCCTACACAGCATTGATTGCAGCAGAGGAACTTGCTGCTCAACAGCAGCCATCAGCAGCAGCAGAACCTATCAATACAATTGATGTAGCAAATAATATTGCATATTACGCTGATGGATTGGATGTATATTACGGTTTTGTTTGGAAATGGGAAGATGGCAATGGGGATTTAATCGAACGGATATATTCCGCGGCGGAAACGGAGGATCAACTGCAGTTGGAGGAGAACGAGAAGGAAGAGGCGGCGAATGATCTGAAGAGACGCTCCGGACCTTATTCGCCACCTAGAAAGGTATGTTGGTTGTCAGAATTGGTTTTTATTATTCTCTCGTACCAACACTGATAACTCTGTTGTTGGACTGCCTATCTCCCAATTAATAGGGATTTCTCGGTAGGCTAAAAATTCCCACTGTGACGGTGGATGACCTCGGAAGGCTCCATTTTGCCACAGTGGCTGCGGATGACAATGAGCCATTCTCGATATTTGGACTCAGATGTGGAGCTCCAGTGTGTGGGAAGGGCTATTAATACCTTTATTGGTGTCCCCTCTTTCTATGTTGTGTTGCCATCGTTGATGGTTGAAAGTGAGAGAAGCAAGGATAAAATTTAGAGAAGAAATCTTGATGTAATATATTGTTGGACAGAAGCTGGATGGGAACGTGCACGGGGTCCTTGCCCTAAAACATCTAGTTAAATGTAGTGCAGTACAATACTGAAATAATGTTGGGTGTAATGCTTATTTTTTTCTTCCATGAAATCCATTTGAGAGGTACTATCACTTTTTCCTGCACTTCATATCCGGCCTGATCCACTTGTCTGCAATCTCCACTTTACCATCCACCTACTCCTTCTGGAACTCGAGCTGGGTATGGCACGAGTTTGCTCTGGGATGATCATGCCTGGAACCCACAGTAGATAATTGGTGAGAAGGTGTAGGGTTTAGATGGCACTCTTCGGTGCAGCTTCGGTGCTTTTTTCATTGCTTGCCTAGGTAATTTGCGACAAGGAGATTCATTGTTGTCAGCGTGGCTGTTGTTTTCGTTGTCACCGATGGCTTCTGGGATATCCAAGCTGTCGACGGTTCAACGGTATCAACCGTCTCTACGGCCGCTGCGCTTTAGATGCTCACGCAGTTCTTTCTCTTGCCCGCCATCTTCGTCAGTTGATACTACGATGTGTTCGTAGATTGGAATGTTGGCTCTCCTTGCCATTCTGGTGGCAGTCTGGTGGCACATTTTTCATCTCTTCTTCATTTTTCATGTCGAGCTTAGTCATTGTATTATCACACCAACATTAATGGAAAAAAATACAAATGAAGGACGAATAATAGCAGCAGATAGCAGCCGCCTTCCTCGTTGTATCGCAGTCGTCGCCGTCGGTTGTTAATAGGAGCCACGTCAAGATCAATCCAGATCAATCCGTACAACCACAGCAGGAAGCCAACATCTAACATAGCATCCTGCAATTTTTCTTCAACATCGGTAATGCTTCAACTGATGATGATGATGATGATGATGACGATGGTGATAATGAACCCTCGCTATGAAGAATCTTCCCGCATTTTAAACGGCATGGGATGCACAAAGTTCGTCACGACCGGAACATTATGCTCCAAAACCTTCAGCGGGTGATCTTTCACCAAAGCATCCACCAACGCCATATCCTCCTCGAACACCCCCCCCCAAACCGTATGCTCGTGTTTCCACTCGGGATGGTCCGCCAACGCAATGAAAAAATGTACCCCGTGCGGTCCCGCCCACGCCACCATACCGCGTTTCACCTCTGGACGGTGCGCCTCCTCCCGCTCGATGTGATGGAATTTCGTATTGGGAAACCCACCCTGCACGAGCGCGTAGGGCGGTCCCCATCGTCCGTTGTTGTCCCACCGATCGGGGTAGTCCTTTGATCCCCAGTAGGATGGCACGGGCTCGCCGCGGTAGATGGTGCATGGTGATGATGGCCGGCACGATAACTCAGTTTGTTGGTTCTCGATCATCCATTTGAGGAACTCGTACGCCTTGGGACATTGGTTGTGAAAAACGGTGATTCGTATGGTGATGGTGTGCTGTGGATCAATGGCCAGATCCAGTGCGACGATGTGCTCGTTATGGTGTTCTGAATTCAAGACTTTGTGCTGCTGCTCCCTTAGGCCATTCCTAGTAGTGGTGGTGCCATTATCCGCTGCAAGGAAATGAAATGCCGTGCCGATCCACACAAATAATATTCCCACGGTTAATAATACCAGAAGTATCCACCTCGCGATAGCTGGGACAGTACTGCTATTGCTTCTTCTAGAAGATGTATAAGCTCGACGACCCGGTAGCCGTTTAGAAGACATCTCTCCCGCTTGCCGCTGGCTGTTGTTGAGTTGTTAGCTCGGTTGGATATCTCTCTAGAGAGCTCTCTAGAGGTCATATCTGATGCAGCCTGGATGCAGCTTTTGTTTTTTGGGGGAAACATTTCAGGATAATCAACTCCCCGCCAAAATCAATACTAACTCCTGTACAGGATTTTAAGCCCATGCCCGCTAAAACGGATAGAAATTCCTACCATAGTAGAAACTGTCATTGGCCGGTGGCCGGCCGGCCTGCCCTCATCGGTCATCGGTCCTAAAGCCTAAAGCGAAAGCTATCCAGAGAATCAATCTCGTCCTATTCAAGCCCAATGCGCCCAAGCCACCACAGAAGCAAGAGCCCCACACGCGAATATGCCGTCTAGGAAGCGGAACGAAGGACGAACGAGGAAGGCCAAGGCCAAGGCCGCTGCTGCCGCTCATGGCAACCGCCGGGCGTCAAGAGACGGTGGGCGTGCCGCTGTCGTGCGGCAAGTTGGAGAGTTGGCGGTGGGATGCCAGCATGGATTTTCGTCACCTCCAGAAGGGCATGTAATGCGCAAGTTCATGGATGACTTCGAGTATGAAGTTTTTTCTCTGCTTCATCTACACGAATATCGCTCCGCCAATGATGCAATTATGAGTGTGATGTCGTCCAACCCTGGCGTTTGGGACGACGATACCAATCGCAAAATGGCGAAAGAGTTTCTT
>JALLBF010000738.1:0-11589 GCA_036939945.1 Thalassiosira sp. AJA248-18
TTAATTGCTCATCATTGAAAAGAATAAAGTTTCCATCCACCCTCACTGAGGTTGGTTATGATGCATTTCGTGGTTGCAGCAATTTGAGGGAGGTGGCAATCAACGAGGGGCTCCAGAACATTGGGTGGCAAGCATTTGATGGTTGCTCAGCATTGGAGACCATTACATTCCCTTGCATTTCAAGGCGTACCAGAACTCTTAGTCGGGATGGCCAAGCAGCAATCGAGAGCAAAATCAATGAAATTCCTGGTGGGGAATGGAATGGAGAGATGATGTTGATCTCTCCAGAATCAATGGCTAATTATGAGAATTGGGAGCAAAGATTTGATTGGGAGACAACTAGAAACAGCCTGGATGTGATTCTAGGCTTGATCGTCTACTACGAACTGAAGGAGGCTACGACAATTTTTGAACTCGCTCTATGGAAAGCCAGGATCAATGAAGAAACAGCCAGCAGCACCGACGAACGTAATGCATGCCGCATCAATGTTATTGGGCCTGTTAAGGATGCTGTTCTTCAGTTCTTGTCTTACAATCGAGATTGGTGAATCTCATAAAGAGTAAGAGTAGCTTTTTATAAATTAATTAGCCTTCTTAAATAAATCCATGGTCATCTGAACCTGCCAAGTTGGTCAAATGCTATGATTTTTGGTACTACGGGGAACGGGGATTAACCCTAGGCCCGCCATCCACAACAGTTGTGAAGGTGAGAAGTAGCCACCACATCATGTGAATAGGCATCGACGGTGTCAGTTTTAATCTCAGCATCAGATATTCCATATGAGCCATATCTCATGTCCGTGAGAGGATGGAACCGATGTTGACGATGCTGTTGTAAGCCATGACTAAATCGGCTGCGTCGTATGGGGGAAACAGTCCTTGCCGAAGTGTTGCGCTTGCTGAGTGCCGTTTATTGTATACACCACTACTGCAACCGAGTGTGTCAGGTATTATCCAGGAAGAAGTAAGCAAATATTTTTTGGAAGAAGATGCAGAATGCAGAGATCTCCTCATGGCTCATGGATATCTACTGGCCTGGAAGCTGGATATTCAACTGGGTCTTAGAACTTGATATTAATAGCTCAGGTTATGTAAGCTCTCACAGAACATCACAGATAGAACTCTGCCCAAATGACTATCGGAATATAAAACAAAAAAATTATGTAAACATTCTTGATTTGTCAAGTCGTATTGCCACATGTACGTGTTCACATCAACTGCCCTCTGCTGTTAGTGTAACATGGCCTAAATCAAACAGCAACATGGAGCACTCAAGCCTGTGATTGTCTGTCAGCATAAGCATTCCTTTGACATTTGATAGCTATGGCGAAAATTAAATCTCAGTAAATTATAAACATCATTGGCTATTTTTTTCTTTTAGAGGCGTTTCTTTAGTAGTCTCCGCCGTCTCCGCCTCCGAACATCTAATACAGGTAGAAAAGTTGATTGGTCAGCGTAAAATTCAACGAAACATCACAAATACAACAGACTAAAATATATAACAACTCACATCTGTCGCTGGGGGGGCCTCCTCAACCTCTTCTTCCTCCTCCTTCACCGCCTCAGCGGCATCTCCACCTCCACCTCCTCCTCCACCACCTCCTCCTCCGCCTCCACCACCACCCATTGGTACATCCTTCAACTTCTCCATTCCCGCGGATAACAATTCGTTCACATCCTTGCCATCCAAGTCGCCGACGAGGGCGGCAATTTGATCTTCGTTCGGTTCACCTCCGGCGGCGGCGATGACTTCTTTGATTTCATCGGCGGAACCGGATTTGCCGCCGAGTTTGCAGAGGAGGAGGGCTGCTACTTCTTGCATTTTTGTTTATTGATATATTAAATTGATCGATTCTGTGACGGGGGTAAAGTTGTGTATGGAATGTGATAATGAAAAGGTTAGCAAGGACACATCAGCGAGCACATCACATCGTTTCATCCACCGCGATATCTCATTATACTGGATCAAACGAATAAATCATCCACCAATTGCTCTGCAATAACAGCAATTTGTTAGGCAAGGATGAATCGTTTTCATCCCTATAATTCACCCCAGGCTACAGACAAAACTAGCCAAAAGCGCATAATTATTGATCGGCTCCATGCACTGCGAACCTGGCCTCAACACTGCACTTCCATAATCTCATCACCACCAACGGCTACTACTCCAGTAGATCAATAAAAAACACACACAAGAAACCAGGATCAGGCTCAGACGGGCAGGACAGAAGCAGCGTAAAGCGGACTCCGCCATGGTCACTCACGGCAAGAGGTCTTGACAATGGTGTAGGTGTTCGTGGCGAGGTCGGCGTCAGTACAAATCCACATGGGAATACGTAGACAATGGTCTGGCGGGTTAGTAATCGAAAAGTGGTATGGGCAATGAAAGGGCCTTTTAGGGGCATCCAAAGTCCCCCCAAAACAGGATGCAGGATGCAGGATGCGTGCAGGATCGATCGCTTTATTTCTACATCAGGCCAGATCAGGCTGCCTGCATCAGGTTCTTCTTCTATCTCATTGGTTCGGAATGCAGAATGTGGCAATCAATAAAAAAAAGATCACGGAAAAAGGGAAAGGGGAAAGGTGCAACGATGGCAAGCACCAGTGGAACATCAACAGAGGGGGTGTTTAAGTACACGGGGGAGGGACCGGTGCCGAAGGATGTGACTAGGGTCATTTTTCATTCGTCTGTTACTGAGGTTGGCGATAAAGTATTTAGTGATTGCTATGAATTAAAGGAGGTGTTGCTCAATGAGGGGCTCCAGAAGATTGGGGGTTTCGCATTTTGTAGTTGCTCATTGTTGAAGAGAATAAAGTTTCCTTCCACCGTCACTGAGGTTGGTGATCTAGCATTTTGGGAATGCAGCAATTTGAGGGAGGTGGTGCTCAATGAGGGGTTCAAGAAGATTGGGGGTGGAGCATTTTACCGTTGTAAATCATTGGAGAACATCAAGATTCCTTCTACCCTCACTGAGGTTAACGATTGTGCATTTAAAGATTGCAACAGTTTGAGGGAGGTGTTGCTTAACGAGAGGATCCAGAAGATTGGGGGGCAAGCATTTCAAAATTGCTTATTGTTGGAGAGTGTCAAGTTTCCTTCCACCCTCAATGAGGTTGGTGAGATGGCATTTTATGGTTGCCACAATTTGAGGGAGGTGTTACTCAATGAGGGGCTCCAGAAGATATGGGGATACGCATTTCAAAATTGCTTATTGTTGGAACCACAATTTGAGGGAGGTGTTACTCAATGAGGGTCTCCAGAAGATATGGGGATACGCATTTCAAAATTGCTTATTGTTGGAGAGTGTCAAGTTTCCTTCCACCCTCACAGAAGTTGGCGATCGAGCATTTGATGGTTGCAGCAATTTGAGGGAAGTGTTACTCAATGAGGGGCTCCAAATGTCTGGGCGGAAAGCATTTGATGGTTGCTCATCATTGGAGACCATTACATCCCCTTGCATTTCAAGGCGTGTCAGAGCTCTTAGTCAGGATGGCCAAACAGCAATCAAGAACAAAATCAATGAAATCCCTGGCGGAGAATGGAGTGGAGAGGAGATTTTGATTCCATTAGAATCAATGGCTAATGGTGAGAATTGGGAGACAACTAGGAACAGCCTGGACATTATTCTAGGCTTGATCGCCTACTACGAACTGAAGGAGGCTGCAATAATTTTTGAACTTGCTCTATGGAAAGCCAGGATCAGTGAAAAAACAGCCAGCAGCATCGACGAACGGGATGCATGCCGCATCAATGTTATTGAGCCTGTTAAGGATGCTGTGCTGCAGTTCTTGTCTTACAATTGACATAGGTTATTCCGGAGAGTACAGAAGAATTTAGGAGAGAGCTTATGTGGTCTTCAACTACCTGTTATATTGTAGAGGTATTACCTTATTACCACAATACTACTCGTTTAGAGAAATAATAGTGCTACCTATTTCCATCACTTCATCGAAACGCTCACTAACTAAGCTGGGGACTGGTGTTGATCCTGTCTTGAAAGCGCAAGAACCGAACATGTAAAATATCATGTGCCCTTTTGCTTGGGATAAAACAGCAATTCATAGCCTTGAATTTAATACTCTTCAGCCGAAGTCGGGTTAGATGATTTCTGTGTAGCCACCACCCCATCTGCGGCTGCAGCCAAAGAAGAGGACAGAGGGGCATCAGATGGCCGAGTGCCAGAGGATTCATTGCATTAATAAGTTTTGAGATCTTTGTCCCCAGCCAAATACTTTAGAAGAAGAGACATTGATGGAGTCAGAATAGATAATGCTCAAATTTTGTCACAGTATGTTACTGAAAAGGATACGATTTTGTCGAATTTTCGGGGTAAGAGTCTGTGGTTCAGGATCTTTCGCCTGAGTCTGGATTTGTTTGACTCACAGATATTATTACCTGGTTATCTGTTGGGATTGTTGCATATAATATGTAGCAAGTACTCAATACTTAAACACATCCGAGGCATCATAACCCGCGTCCCTCAGCAAACCCAGCAATGGTCCCTGTATCTTCGCCCCTCTAGTACCATCCGGCAAATTTGGTCCCCTCGCAATCGGCCCACTCCAATGATCGCGAAACCCATCCGTGCCACAAACGAAGATCATGGTACGTTTGCCATCAGCACTGGCCGACGACGAGGGCGGGGGCAACGTTTCCTGTGCCATGGAGATTGACCCTCGTCCAGTATATCCTGACCAGTCACTTCGTACATGAGTACCAGTCAAGGAATAGCTGACCTTGAACCGCTCCGGGTGGTCCTTCGCCAGCTGGTCCAATTCCCCACGCATCAAAATATCTTCCTCGTTGCGATTTATGCTCAGCAAATAAATTTTCGTGTCGTCCTCCATCGGGTCCTCGAGGATGATGCGGGCCAATTGTATTAATGGAGCGACACCAGTCCCTCCCGCAATTAACCCGACCCTATCCCATCGCTTGCTAATGATTGGACTGCCATGCACCAACCGTTCGGATTTCAACTTCCCAACGAGATGATTCCCTATTTGTAGATTGCAAATGGCATCCCCGACGCCCCCTCCCGGTTGGGGTGGGTATGATTTTACGAGTAGATCGAATGTCCCGACCGTGGCAGGATGCGATACGGGCGAGTAACTCTTTTTCAGAAGACCGACTGGTTTGTTGTTGTTGTCATCCTCGTTGTAAGTGAGTTTGCTGTCGTGATGCACCGAAATGCAGGTTGGAAGGGAGGGGTCGCTGCCGAGGTATTTTTGGTCTGGTGGGAGAGCGAACCGCAATAGCCATGAATCCTGTGATTGACGCCATTTGTCGATGAGTGGGTACATTTTCATTTCGGGCGTGGTCGGTGATGTGCATGCAGCGTTGTTCGACGAGGAACCAGAGGCAGAGGCAGAGGAGGTCACCGCGCGGCAGAGGATTGTGGCCAAGCAGATGTATCGTCTTCGAGCACGCTGATTGATGATGATATTACTATTACCCGAGCGGAGGAGCATATCTAATACACGAGGCAAGTGGGTCTATTGCTGTGAATGGGAGAGGCTGTGAATCTGTGAAGAATGAGTTGAGCAAGCTCTAGCCAGCACACGCATCTATCTATGTACGAATCGGGTACACTCTACACGCATGCACCATAACTAACTATCTAACTAATTCACCACAAAAAAAATACAGAAAAATACACATGCCAAATGTCAGTCTGATGTCAGTAAATAATTTGCATATTGCGTTCTCATCAGGTTCTCATTTTATCTCATTCAGATCCTGAAAAAAGAAGTGGGTTGGAATGCAGAATGTGGCAATCAATAAAAAAACGATCATGGAAAAAGGGGTTTGAGTACACAGGGGAGGGACCGGTGCCGAAGAATGTGACTAGGGTCATTTTTCATTCGTCTGTTACTGAGGTTGGTGATGATGCATTTATCTATTGCAGTCAATTAAAGGAGGTGGTACTCAATGAGGGACTCCAGAAGATTGGGAATTACGCATTTTGCAGTTGCTTATTGTTGAAGATCATCAACTTTCCTTCCACCCTCACTGAGGTTGGTGAGAGTGCATTTCAAGGTTGCAACAACTTAAAGGAGGTGGTGCTCAATGAGGGGCTCCAAAAGATTGGGGTTAGAGCATTTAATAATTGCTCATCATTGGAAAGCACCAAGTTTCCTTCCACCATGACTGATGTTGGCGAGGGTGCATTTAGCGGTTGCAAAAAAATGAAGGAAGTGGTGCTCAACGAGGGGCTAAAGAAGATTGGGGATTATGCATTTGATACTTGCATATCATTGGAGAGAATTATTTTTCCTTCCACCCTCACTGAGGTTGACGATTATGCATTTTACTGTTGCAAAATCTTAAAGGTGGTGGTGCTCAATGAGGGGCTCCAAAAGATTGGGGGGAAAGCATTTTTTGGTTGCTTATTGTTGGAGAGCATCAAGTTTCCCTCCACTGTGATTGAGGTTGGGGATTATATATTTTTCAATTGCACCAGTTTGATGGAAGTGTTACTCAATGAGGGGATACAAAAGGTTGGGGATGATCCATTTTGTAGTTGCTCATCATTGGAGACCATCACATTCCCTTGCATTTCAAGGCGTGTCAGAACTCTTAGTCGGGATGGCCAAGCAGCAGTCGAGAGCAAAATCAATGAAATTCCTGGTGGAGAATGGGTTGGAGAGGAGATTTTGATCTCTCCAGAATCAATGACAAGATGGAATTGGGAAACAACTAGAAACAGCCTGGATATGATTCTAGGCGTGATTGTCTACTACGAACTGAAGGAGGCTACTGCAATATTTGAGTTTGCTCTATGGAAAGCCAGGATCAGTGAAGAAACAGCCAGCAGCATCGACGAACGGGATGCATGCCGCATCAATGTTATTGGGCCTGTTAAGGATGCTGTTCTTCAGTTCTTATCTTTCAATGGAGATTGGTGAATCCCAAGTAGAGTCTCGTACAGATTGTTGTATTATTGTCTAATCGCCCGATGCCCTACCATAACAAAATATTTCAAGCCTGATTTGTTTTGAATAATGTTTCGGCTTGAGTTCGCTTCCCGTACCATACCATACCAAAACTGCACTGATCTCTCTCTCAGGATGCCGCCTGCGACAAAAAATGTGTTGTAATTGTTGCAGCATCAGAACCAACCCGATAGCACGTATCATATTGAAATAAAACAACAAATTCAGTAATTACACAAGCATTTTCAACTCATGCAGTATCTATCATAATATCTGGAATATGCACCAGCGGAACATCGACGGAGGTGTTTGAGTACACGGGGGAGGGACGGGTGCCGAATGTGACTCGGGTTATTTTTCATTCGACTGTTACTGAGGTTGGCAATGGTGCGTCTAACAATTGCAAAAAAATGAAGGAAGTGGTGCTCAACGAGGGGATTCAAAAGTTTAGAACGTAAATTAATACCATCTAGTTGGGTATACGAACTTCTAAAGCTAAAAGCGTATTCATTTACGTTCTAAACAAATGTTGATGCATTTTGTCCCAGCGAGCCAAAGTATGACAAGAGGCTAATTGATCAGCTAGAGCAATCTATTCCAGTCATCAATAGTGGAGATCATTCAGAGTAATCAAGTTGGAAGGAGATCAGCCTTTTGGCTCCTGGGGGGGTGCTAGTGGTATTAGGCTGTAGTATTATGCAAAGTGTATCTTTATGTAGAGGTTGAAAACAGGAGTTGTTTATTAGAATGAAAAATTGAACTGTCAGGAAAGATAGATGTGATATGAGTGTATATCAACTTATTTCTTTCTAGCATTAATCTCTCTCAATCATGTTCGATGTTGCAAAAATATCAATGTCTGTAATATTCTTACATGAGCAAATTTGACTAACCCCAAGTTGTTGTTCTGGCATTTGCAGCGCGGGCAAGAGGACAAGCGAGATATGACACGACACAGAAGTTTTGTTCAACTTCCTGGACATAATATTCGTCACTCTCGGGCACAATACATACAGACCAGGAGCAACTTGTGCCATCACAGTGACGCAAAATCTACATCTCGCGATTGGCCATGTCTAACCGACTTAGTGCCTTTGGAGCAGTCACTACAGCGCGCAGCTACTCTTCGTAATCAGGTCTATCTCCTACTGCTTTTCCACTTTGCCCGCGAGATGGAATTGAGAAAAAACAGTTCCAATGTAGATCCTGCTCATCATCTGACATCTTTGTCAAATCTTCTAAAACATTAGATGTAGTAACACATCATTCTTTTCCTTCGACGACCCCTCTCTCAGTCCGTCGTTGCAACTGTGCCAATCTCAAATGCCAAGTCGATGTCCTTATTAGATTGTACGCGGCGAATGCCGTCCACATGGTTCCAATGCCTACAGTCTGTAGCCCCGCCAATGACCGATGCTTCAACCGCAGCATGTATGCTGGCACCGTGAAGAAGAATATAGCATACATGTTGCGTAGGAACTTGAGATCCTTTTGTCCTAGCATTGTGCCTGAGTTTGAGATGGTGGAAGTGTATTCAGAGATGCAAAATCACAAAAGAATGAATGGTGGAGAAACTAACCAAGACACACTAGTGAAAAAGAGTAAGTGTACTCACCTTCTCCTGCACACATCAATCCATGCACTAACAAGAATAATCCAACTCCTGGTAATGCACTATTCACACTATTGAAAACCATCGGGTCCGTGGTAAAGTATCGACTGATCAACAATATGCATGCCACCAGACACGTCAACAGAGCACCAAGCCCAGCACCCACTTTTCTAAAATTACCAATGGTTTTGCGCAATGCCATTGCACGTTCGGCACTCTTTTCCTTGGCTTCAAATATGGCCGGGACAAAACTTTGTGCCACCTGGCCCAATGCATCCACAACCGGTGTTAGACAGCAGAATATGGAGAAGATGATTTGGTGTCCAGCCATGTCATATGTTCCAAGCGTGGAGGATGCCACGTGGGACATGGCAATGTAGCCCGAGATACGTCCAATGGATGTAGTTGTGACGGGTACGACAAATGGAAGGAATTCCTTGGCCTTGGCTTTGTTGAACTTGTCCTTAGAGAATGAGAGGTAGTCGCGCAAAGATAGCTTGCCGTTTGCGAGAAACCCTCGAGTTTTGGGGAGTTCTTTCTTCTTCTTCTGTACTGCTGGCCTGATGGTATTGTTTTTATCATCATTGCTGTTTGTTGTATCTACTGTCGCCATTACTGGAGGGCGGTTGCTAGCAATCCTTTTCGTCAATTTGGACGAGGCGAGGAATTCACGGAATTCTTTTCTTCGGGATCGTCCTGCCTTGGATGTGCCTGTGAGTTCCATGATGCCCTGCGTGACATTGACCACATCAGATTGTTTGCCATTTGTATCGACATCCTCATCATCACTGGCCTTACTCCTGCTTTTCGTTCTGCTCTTCCAAAAGAAATTCATTCCCTTCTTTTCTGTATCCTTGCCATCAGCACCGACGCTAGCAGTCAACCACCTACCAAAGAATAACAACGCCGCATACTGACTCGCCACAGTAGCCCACGCCGCACCCGCCGCTCCACCAAACAATGCACTTCCTGCCCTGGGAACCAACAGTACATCCCCAAAAAAGTTTACAACCGCCGCAGCAAACAAAACATACAATGGAGACTTGACATCCTGCATCCCCAAACAAGCACTCTGTGCGGTACCAATTACGACCATGGCGGGCATGCCCAATGATCGGATGCGTACATACCGCAGTGCTGCCGCGAAGACGGTTGGGTCGATGGCATCATTCCCAATGAGTAGTTTGAGTAAGCGTTCGCCAGATGTGCCAATGACGATGCCAAATAGTGATCCGACCAGTAGGGCTAGCTTGAGCGCCGTAATCAACGTGGTGGTCGTCTTGGGCTGGGATATAGTATCCATATTGTCCTTGTCCTCTTGCACCGCAGCGGCGATCAAATTGGTCGTGGCCGTGTACATGAATGCCACTACCAAGGCACCATAATCTGTCACGCTCACGGCAGGGTTCAATGCAGCCTGTTGGGCCGTACCACTCAATAAGCCAACGGCAGCCGTGTCAATCATGGATAGGACGGGAGAACAGAGCCATATGCCAATGGCGGGGATGGTGTAACGGAGTATTTTGGGGATGGAGGGGATGGCCAAGATGATATTGGATGATTTGGAGTTTGTTGTAGCTGTTGTTATTGGAGTTGTTGATTCTTGTTCTGCATTTTTTTTACCATTGCTGGTTGTGAGCTCTTCTGTTTGTATCAAGTTGGTAACTGTCAAATTTTCAGCATCTTCTTCCTCCTCTTCCACAACAACATCACCACCGCTGCCTACAGAAGATTGTTCAATGTGCCTCATGATGGCCTGAAGAGTCAATTCCAAATCCTCCTCTTTTGACTTGGCCGCATCAGCAGCCGCTGTGTTGGCTGCAGGAGTGGCTGTTGTTGTAGATGCAGTGGGTGTTGCAACATCTGTTACAAGTGCATCACCAACATCAGCCAGATCACCCAGATCAGCCAGATCACCCAAGGTAACAACCTCATTCTCTTCGGAAGTAATATTACCAATCGTGGCATCCAAAATGGCAGCTGGATCGAGCAGATCCGGTGAGGAGAGGACCTGCTGCAATTGTTCACGTGGGCTGCTGGAGCCACTGCTGCTGGGGACGAGGTGGTTGTCGTCACTACCAAGTAGTAGGTTGTTGTCTTGGCTGTTCCTAATGGCCTCTGTGGAGGTATCACCAAGAACGGAGGAATGCCGAGGCTGTTGTTGTTGTTGCTGCTGTTGTTCATTGTTATCATTGTCGATCGGGTCATTATTTTTGGCCGCCTCGTCCGTTTCGAACGATTCAAAAGTTTTCTTGAGTGAGCTTTTCAATGGAGATGCATGTTGTCGACTACTACGACGTTGTGCCGTCGAGAGGAGGAGGGGGCAGTTTGATCGATGGTGAGTAGCCGCGAAGGACAATAACGTCGTAGTCGATAATGGAGGAGGAGGAGAGAAGGCAGCGGCGGGGTCTCCACCAACGAAGCACAACGACGCCGCGGCAATAACAGCAACGTGGCTCGCCGTAATGGTGGTGGATCCAGGTCGCTTCATGGTGTAGTCCATAATAATCCTAGCTTGTCAATGTCCTGAGGGTGGAGTTTGAGTAAGTGGCACTCTCTCTCTCTCTAGAAAGTGGCATGTGGATGATTGCAGTTGCATTAATTCCCTTGACGTGGTGTTGGGTGTTGGTGTTTGGTAAATGTTCTTCTCCAGTCGCCGAAATAGAGCATGCACACCCCGCTATGCTATCGCTCGCCCGCCATTTTGATGACACCTCTAGTTCCCGCCATTTAATTATCTACTGTCTGTCACGACGGTTCAGAACCCGCCATAATCGGATTTCTCGTTCCAAAGCAAAAATGAAATAATTGCGCAAAAGTGGAATATTCCGACCTATTTAATTTGATAACTCAAGATTTTTCCGCGCGAAACTTTCGCGGATTCGATGTAGAATGTTTTGGATATTTTTACAATAACAATAAACACTAACTAAATGGAATCTCTGATTTTGAACGAGCTCGCCCAAAATCCAAGAAAATCCAAGGGAGGACCCTACGATTGACCTTCATATACCAGTTCCTATGTACATCTTCTACAGAGGAAT